>RJWJ010000889.1:106811-166358 GCA_004363605.1 Indri indri
CGGGCG
This sequence comes from Indri indri, assembly GCA_004363605.1. NCBI lineage: Eukaryota > Metazoa > Chordata > Mammalia > Primates > Indriidae > Indri > Indri indri. Next base: position 106,818 of record RJWJ010000889.1, read on the forward strand.
GGAGGGAGGGAGGGAAAGAGAGAATATGAATGTGTGTGTACTGGGGCTTGGGAGGCTAATGGAAAAAAACTTTCTTAATGTCTTCCTGGATTACTCCAGATGTCAGCTCCAGCAACAAATTAGAGATCTACTGGTAAAGCCTAAAACTTGAACACGAATGTAACAGGAGGGTGGATAGAAACACATTCAAAGTGAAGCCTCTGCTTCTAGAGCCAAATTCTCCCAAAGCCTTCAACATAAATAAATAATAAACAATTAACCAAAAGTCCAAATAAATAAACTATAAGCATTACAGGTAAATAAATAAACTATAAGCGCTATAGGTTTTTCCAGTTAGGTAACCATTCCAAGGTCTGAAAAGCAGTCATGTAATTCTTAAGAGCTAACCCAAATCTTTCTTGCTTTAATTTAAACCCTGTCCTTCCTAGTCAATCACGTCGGAACAGCTGGCTGTCATTCCCTACCTAAGACCCCCAGACATTCTTTTAAACTGCTACTGAAAGTTATTGTCCTTTTTCAGGGCTGCAGAATAAGTGATCTAACATTCTCTTTCAAGTTATTTTTCCCAACCTTTCAATTGCTAGTTTTCCAATCAGTTCTCAGTTTCAACCTGATACTCACCAAATGGCATGTGCTTTCAGAGCTTTGTTCCTTAGTTTCTGTAACCACCACTCCCCAACCTCTCTGTCAATGATTTTTTTTTCTGTTTTATTTACCTATCACCTCCCACTTTGTACTTGAGCAGCTGACTTTTCCTCTTCACTGGGGGACAAATCTGCACTTGCCTTAAATGAATTTCTGTTTTTGACCACTTCTCAAATTTATCGAGGTTCTCTTCCAAAGCACTGAGAACTAACCTCATCTAGCATTGCTTGCAGCTTCCCAATGCTGAGACAGTTGTAGAGGCATCCACTTAGTTTTTATTAGGGGTACAGTTCATAGTCACCTGGCCCCAATGTGATACACAAGGGTTTACAAGGAAAGAGTCAAGTGTGTGGGCTGTAAGAAAAATTTATACTTACAGATGAAAGATCCATATATAATCCAGTCGCATACCATGGAAAGGAAAAACAAGAAGAATATGTAATAGTGATGGTTGCCAAAACCTAAATCAAAAAGAAAATAAATATACTTAATACTTTCTTTTCTTACAATGATTTTTCAGATAAGACCTCCTTAACCACTTTCCTGTTAAAAGCTTTTGGTAAAACAAAAATAATGCTGGTGCTTTGCCTTTAAACACCATTAAACCAAACCAACAGTTCTGATATATCATAGTCAATTGTCTGTGTTAACTGAACTAATATTTATTCATTACCTACTTAAAAGATACATTTTTTTTTTTTTTAATAGAAGAAAGTTAACTAAGCAAACACAGCTCTAGGCTGGCCTGTCCTGTGCTGGCGAGAAGGGAGCAGACAGGATTTTGGACGAATCCAACCCTGTTTCTTTCTTCCTTCCATGTGTCATGTTTATAAAAGTACAACCTCTGAACATCAAGGATTGACTTGATCGGAGGAACAGAGAAAATGAATCTGAGGAGTAGGAATACATGTTGCAGGAGACTGGATGTAGCGAAGAGGGACAACCTGCAGCCTGTGCAAGGTCTACAGAAGGGAAAAAAGGGGGAAGGGCCAGGCAGACAAGCTCCTCTCTCACATCTGCTTCCTTCTAGAGGAAGGCTGGAGATGGGAGAGTTTCAACACAAATGACACAAATGCTCAAGATCCTACCTTCTCCTGAAGCAGCAAAGCCCAACAGAAGGAGCAATACCCACTGGAATCAGGAGACCTAGGTTTACAGATTACTAGTTGTGTCATACAATATGGAGACAGGCCTCTTCTGTCTACATCACAGGCCCGTGGCACCCAAACAGGATGATGCGTGTGAAAACACTACCTTAAATGCACTGTGATAAAGATGTATGGGCTCACCGCTATTGGAATATTCAAAAGCTGAAAATGGAGCCCTTGGATACCCTTCCACTTTTTCTAGGAGTCACACATATAATTAAACATATGCTTAACTTCACAGTGGTAACTGAAAAATCAAATCTCTCACCTACACACCGTCCAGTCCACAGGCAGTGTTGATCATACCGAGCCACACAGGAGTTGCACACATGGCAGTGGAGTGACCGTAACGGCTTCCTTATCTAAGTGGGCAATTAAGAGAGGCCTAAGCAAAAACCAGTGTCTCAGAGTGGTAACAAATCACAAGCAAAATTTTAACCCTAGGTCATAAAGACATCAGCGCAAACCATCCTAAATAGACCATCAATTCAAACAGAGGCTATGGAATGCCTTATTAATATTTATTTCCATATGTCTACCTTGATTAGGCCACCACGAAGGGCGATGTGAATTTCAGAGGCTATTTATACTGGCTAAGGGGAAATGAGGCAGTACTATAGAGCAAAATGAGCATGGAACTAAGAAAAAGGAAACCCAAGCTCCATTTCTAGCTCCACCAATAATTTGGGTTAATTTACTTTCTCCCTTGATTCCTCAATTGCAAAATAAGAGGTTTCACTAAGTGGTTTCTAGAGCCATTATGAATTACGAGCCTCTGACTTGAAGATAGTTCTAACATATGCTTTGCAACAGGAAAAGCAAGCAAAGCACACTATGGATAATTCACAGAGAGATGTAACCACAGGCAATTCCAAGAGATTATAAACATCATTCCTCCATATGTTCAAGACAGAAAACTGTTCTGACGATAACATAAAATTAGAACTGGGTAAAAACAAAGGTGTATAAATATACTACAATGATTTGACAAATGCTTACATGAGCAATATTACTGAGAATAATGCTTTTACTATGGAAAAAAATTATACAGAAAAGACTCACGAGACATGATGTACAAAACGTTCTGAAGTCCAGACAGCCAGTTTCTGCAAGGGTGATGATATTCTGAAAGACACGAAGTTTGACCTTACAACTGCATTTTATTGCAGAATGTATTATGCACTATGAACCATTCTCACTGCTCTTGCTCTGAACTGAAGAAGCTAGAAAAGCAATTTGAAATACTTACCACCAAATCATTCTGTGCTTGAAATAATGTAACTCTTGAAGCCTGCATTTTCAACCAATAGCGAATAAGATAAAACTCATAAAAATTACACCTCCCCACCACTCCTGTCTACCACCTCCTCTCCGTTAATGGCAATCATCTCCCAGCTATAATCTGCTAGAGAGAAATAAATATGCACATATACATACTCATTAAAGAAGAAACAAAACCCACCAGTATACATCCAAACTGAAGGTTACAAGCACCAAGGCCTGAGTCTTTCAGGAACACTGGCTTTAGGTAACAAAGACAACACTCTCCCCAACTTCTGAACGTTCACAAGCAATGAAAAACATGCCATGTCATCTGGCAACTCCACTTTGAGGAAGAGAAGGGGCATCTCCTCAGTTAATTAGGAGAAGGACTCCATGTTCCACCCCCCGCACCACCACCACCTGACCCTGGCCAAGTCCCTGCCTAGTCCACGTATTAAGTAGGGAAATTTAAGCTAAATGACCATTATCTAAATGTTGTTATAAGGAAGCAGGAGATCATATCCCTATCAGGAATCACATCTGAAAAAGTCTTGATGGGGTATAACTTTAATAGAAAATAAAAATATTTTTTAAAACTTTTACACACATAAATGAAAAAAGTGTAACAGTAGAGAAATCTCATTTTTGCTGATTTAATTATCCCACTTGTCATGCAGTTACGACAAAAACCAACATGGCTGTGACTTTCTGAAGTTTACATACACCCCTATTAAAAATATCAGTAACAAAGAAAGCTCACCACTTTCTTATCTTCTTCAGAAGCCTTAGTGAAGCCTGGATCAGTTGCCCAAGTCTTGTAGAAAAAGTAGAGAAAGGCTATTACGCTGAAAATGAAGGCAAAATAGAAAGGGGTTCCTGCTAAATGTTAAAGCCAAGTTAAGAAATATATCAAAGTTCCATTAAGAAGAGCATAATTACTATGTAAGCCAATTTCATCTTTGGTGCCTAAGAAGCTCTCTTCTCTGCATTCCGTCCCTACCTTTCCTTACATATACACATCCCCACTCCCAAACCTGTTCCCATCCTATGTTCTAACCCTACAGGAATTTGCTCCTAGTTGGCTAATAATTAATACTTCCTCACTAGTTGAAACTCATGTTAAATATTGACAGAACAGTCACAACTTACGAGGAACATCCTGAAGAAGGAAAAATATTCAAGACCAAATAAATTAATCTCTAATGGCTTAATTGTGGCTCTCCTGTGAGCATCTAGAAAAATATTCTGATTATTTAACAAAATCATTCAAAGAAACAAACCACTTGGTTCAGAGATCTCAACTAAAAATATCTCCCTATATATTAGATAAATGCTTACAAAAATTTCCTTCTGGCAAGTTCAGTAACTAATCCTTGTAACTGTATTAGGCTGAATGAATTTAAAAACAAACAAAAGAAACTGTCCTTGCAAAATGATTACAAATCACATACTGTTTGGCAAAGTCAGATATTATGGATAAATTAAGATAAAAAGTGTTCCAAGGATAAACATTACTTACTTTGAAATGTTTTCAAAGTGGTAGAAATTCTTTGTATAAAAAGTAAAACTTTCCTCCAGGGAAAGACAAATCAAAGTGCAGTAATAAATCAATAAACCAGTAGTAAACCAAATGTCCTTGCCTAATTGAAATCATTATTGACACAGTAACTGTATCCACCTTCCAAGGGGTTGCCAAGCTATCTTGTGCCAAACTTCAGAGTGGGAAAGGTGGCCATAAAATAGACTCTAAACCCTTGCTATTCAAAGTGCGGCCCATAGAACTACAGCAACAGCTTCACCTGGGAGCTTGTTAGAAAAGAACAACTTCAGGCCCCACCCTAGATCTACAGAACCAGACACTGAATTTTAACAAGATCCCCAGGGGCTTCACACACATATTAAAATTTGAGAAGCACCACTCTAACCCACAAAGACCAGCACAACCACATCTGGTTTAGACAGGTAGAACAAATCTTGTTGGCTTAATTTGTCACGGTTTATCTACAGGTGGGCCCAGCTTTAAGAAAGAAGAGATGACGGTCAGGGAAGTTGTGTGAAATTGAATTTTAATAAAGTTTATGCAGAATGAATTAAGAGCAAACACTAATAAATGATATATAGGGCAAGATCTTTTGTTAAAGAAACATATCCTATTTTTTCCATAAAATCCTGGTCAACTTATATGACATGTTCTCAAAAACACTTTCACTTGAAACATACAATGACCCTGCACATTGAGCTGACTGAATTTTGGGCTGCTCTTCTGAATAACTTATAAAACAAATCCCAGGAGAACCACTGGATTCCCCACTCTCCAGGTGAATTGCACTCTACCCCCTCACACAGAAACACATTCCTTGCCTCTGAGCCCTTATCTGTGTGGTTCACTAACCTCAAATGTTCCCCATGTTCTATCATTTGCCTTTTTTTTTTTTTTTTTTGACACAGAGTCTCACTCTGTTGCCCTGGGTAGAGTGCAATGGCATCTTTGTAGCTCATCGCAGCCTCAAATTCCTGGACTCAAGCAACCTCCTGTCTCAGCCTCCTGAGTATCTGGGACTACAGGTGTGCATCACAACACCGGCTAATTTTTCTATTTTTAGGAGAGATGGGGTCTCACTCTCGCTCAGGCCAGTCTCGAACTCCTGTGCTCAAGCGATCCACCCACCTCAGCCTCCCAGAGTGCTAGGACTACAGGCATGAGCCACCGCGCCCAGCCTCATTTACTTTGAAAACCACACTCTTCAGATGTCCAAGCCCTAAATGCCTTCAAGACCTAGCTTATAGTCTCCTCCCCCTTGTAAGTCTTTTCTGATTCCCTAGAGAAAAGGATTCTCCTCTCTTCCCTGAACTTAAAAATGCTTTTTCTATAACACTTAGACCTTGGACTATAGTTATTTATAGACACATCAGCCTCTCCATTAAGCTATGACCCTTTCGTAGTTAAAAAGTATCTCAACGTAGAGCTAAAATTTGCCTTTCTATAACTTTGACCAAATGGTTTTCATTTGTTATATATATATATATATATCCTTTAGATATACTCTACATAAACTATTCCCTCACTTGTTTAATATCTGATTATTGAGTGCCCATTCTGTACAGTGCATTGGCTTCCCAATGATAGACTTCCAAACACCTGAAGTTGGAAGGCAGTGATCATACCTCCAGGATAAATAGCAACATTGTTCCTTATACGACAGTTTCCTGGTCATGTTTCTCTGTGTTCCTATTTATCATTATCTCTTTGAAAGGAATAGAATTCAAAACAGAGCAAACACCAGGACAGAGGACAGTGAGTTTGATGTTGTCCTTTGCTTGCACACTCAAATCCTTGTAATACAATTTCACAATATACTGGATTCCTTGACAGTCACTATCACACTGGGCATTATGTCACAGCTCCTGGTTTCTTTTCACTTGACCAGAAGCTTTATTATAAGTTATCATAACATGCACTTGTACAGCTGATTCTCTGAAACCAAGTATAGGACTTCACATATATTTATCCCTCTTAAACTTAACTCAGTTAGTTACAGCCAACATCACAAATCTAACATTCAGTTCACCATTGCTTTTCTGTGTTTTAATTTTACCTTCAAACTCATCAGTAAGGTCCAATTCTCTCACTCAGTCCCCCCTCATAAAAGCCAAACACATTACTTGCTGAACATATAAAAGGCACCAAAAGAAACTGATTATCTTGAGAAGCCTAGAGTTGGCCCTTAAAATTAGTTTCAACATGCAGCCTTCCACATAGACTTTATTCGTAAAAGTGATTAATAATAAAACATTAGGTATTATCATAAAATGCCAGTCCTGCAATGGGGACTGTGGCCAGCACTTTATAGTCATCCTTGCAGCCAGGCCATGGGCTTGGTACCATCACCCCCAATTTACAGAAAAAATTAAGTCTTGGTGAAATTAAATAACATATCCAATGGTACATAATTAGTAAGAAAGAGGGCTCAAACTCAAAATCATTCCATCTGATTCCAAAGACCTTTTCCACAGTGCCCCAGAACGTCTTCCCATAGCAGACCAGTATCTGTGGCAGCAGAAGCCCCCATTCAATCCAGACTCAGCAACCTGAGACAAGACTAGCCTAAATGCTTAGGATTGATCTTTAAAGGGCAGCACCTCAGTTCAACTGCAGGGCAGTTCCAACAGCATTTAACATTTAGTTTAAAAAACATTAATCTGATGGTGAAGTATGCCACCTGCTGACTCACAGGCCCTTACAAGTAACAGGCTCATATGGGTACCTAGATCAAATGGCTTCAGTTTACACAAGCAAGTAAAATATTCAATCTTGTCAATTCCAACATCTTAAGAGTCTATGTAGCCATGGAAATCAGTTCTTCTGACGTAACAGCATCTTCACAAACACTGGACAGTTTCTATTAATAGTTAAACTCAACTGAATATTATCTTCTCTAATTGAGGTTTTCAAACTACAGTAGAGTTACATTTTTGTTAATTTTGATTTTGCAAATTTGAAATAATTCAATATAAAAAATTTGTGCAAATTTGAAATAATGTAAGTTGCTCAAATTAAAAAAAAAGTTATCAAAAACACAATTTTTAAAATTGCCACGAGTTGGTAAACAAAAATATCAGCCATCTCTCCTCAGTTTCATGTCAATTACCCTAGAATTTATTAGCCTTGGGTCTTCTGCAAGTGACACTGGTGTATACTGTGCTGTTATTTTATACACTCATGGTTACTTACAAAATATTTTTATATCATATAATAATATCACCCAAGTCTTCATTAAGTGGTGGTAATAAGGTTGTGCTTAAGAAGCTGCTACTAAATCAGTAATTATGAGACAAAGAATAGATGTAATAAAATCTTTTTTAAAAAGCCAAATGGCATCCATGGTATGTTATGCCATTCATTTTTAAAAATCTGAAAAATATTAGAGAAAATGCTTAGAAATAATAAGTAGCATTAAAGCAAAGACATGCTATAATGGATATAGATTGTATGCACTCTGAGAACTCATATGTCCATCTCACTTCACATTTATTCCTATGAAAAAAATATTCTTGAACTGAGTTTGTGCATCTCTCCTATAAACATTCTGTTCTTTCTTTTCAGAAATACTACTACCAGAAGAAGAAATAACAAAGAAGTTAAAGAAATATGCTAAAAGGTACATTTCTATCTACAACATTCCTTCTTCCCCTACCTTGTAAGCAAAGCAAGGCTATAATGCCTTCCTGGGGTCCTCGGAAGGGGAGAAGGGAGTCTGGAAAGAGGTGGGAAGACTGAAAATGCCTTCTACTTAATAGGAGTTACAAATGGCTATAGCCCAAGAAATAACCGCCTTTCCCCACTTCTAGGTGACTGGACTTGGCCAACTTAGGACAACACACCCCTAAGGTGGACTTGGACCTGGGCTCTGATCCTCAAGTGATAAACCTGCTCCTTACATGAGTGTTCTTAAACCACAGGCTGCCATTCACTAGTAGGTCATGAAAGAATTAAGTGGGATGTGACTAAAAATTTTTTTGTTTTTTAAAGAAAACAGGATGAAATAACAAAATAGGGTAAAGCACATGTTAGGAGTGTTATTTTCTGAAACTTTTGTTTCACTTATATTTTGGGTGGCAAAGTAAATTTATTTTTACTGTGGATTGAGAATCACTCCCTTAGATAATACCAGTGCCACTTACCATTACTAAGGAAGCCACATTTTTACTTATATACCTCCCATACAGGCCATCCTGGCACCCAGATGATTTATTAATCAACTCTAACTGCTGACCAAGTTAAGAGAACTATCTGACCTTGAAGAAATCTCAAAGCTATCCAACAAATCATTATGGGTCCAAGTTAAACAATAATTCATTCTACTATTCCCCTCCTATGAGTAATAAATGCTAAATACCTACTGTTTCCATAGTGTGCTCTGAGATTACTTCCAGAATCGAGCAGATTTTCAACATTAAACATCTTCCACCGGAATCATTAAATAAATGCAAATATAAGTTGTATTCCCTGGATCTTGTCCAATATTTAAATTCCTAACAATGGCATTACTATTTTTTAAAGGCAAAATTAGATGTACATCTAAATTTGAGCTTAAAGGATATCAGGAAAGAATAAGATGAACCAAGTCATAAATATCCAAAAAATGGAACTTAGCAGAAAGACTGCTGGTAAGTATACAAGATTCTTATATCCGACCAAGAACCTAAAAGAAAAAGGATAAACATAAGGCATTAGTGAAACGAAGTATTACTATGACTCATTTTAATTTTAGTTCTAAATTTCCCTAAATAAAGATAGTAATAATAATAATAGCAGCAGCAGCAATATCTTTCACTTACTGAGTGCTTACTATGTATCATTTGCCATGTGGTATGGAATCATGCACCATCATCACCCCATTTTACACATGAGAAAACTAAAGCATGATGACTTCCAAGAAGTACATGTTCTAGTTCTTCTAACCAACTTATACATTATTTCATTCATGATAACCTAATATATATTTTCAATGAATCGCTTGTATTTCTACTGAGCCATATATTTGTATTTCTTTTTTGTATATCATATTCTTAAATACTCCAAAATGCAAAAATTTAAACATCTTCACATTTCATAAGCTTTCTTCCAAAGACTGGCAGTATATTTATGAAACATACAGATGCACACAACCTTAAGCAGCTTCATTCTGCAACCACCTTGAGAAGCAGATACTTTATATGAAAAGATACATAAGCTAAAAGTGACACTAGTCATCAGAACACTAACAATCTCCGTTGAGTAACAAGCAACTTGAAGTCTACATACAACTTACTCAAAATGTTTAATATTACAGTTTCAAAAGAAAAAAATCTGTCTTTCACCCTAAATACTCCATACAGTCACCCTATGCATGAATACAGCTTACCTGGATATATTTTTAAATTTATACCAAGAAAAAAAACAATGATTAATGGTAGGTATGAAGGGTTAAAAAAAAAAAGCTACCAGGATCACAACCATAATTATGATAAGATCATATCTGAGAAGAGCTAAAGATTCCAAACCTCAGACACTCAACATGACACCAAAATAGGCCAAATGAAGCCCATGTAACTTCCAGGTTATGGCCTGAGATTCTGCAGCAAAAAATACATTTGGCCTAATTAGGTAGTGCAGTGAACTACCTATTTTGTAAGAGTCTGCTGTTAATACTACTACTACTACCTACCTACTTCCGACAAGTGTCACATAACAGCCTGGATCTATAAGCAACTGCCCCTGTAATAATAATAGCAGTTTACAGCTGCTTACCTCTATGAAATTGGGACTGCTCCTATCGACGAGTAAGAGAAAAATAAAAGCAGTATGGTAAAGTTGCCACATGCATTTGGCTCATATTTAAATTGTGTCCATATGCCAGGCATAGTATATTAAGCCCTCAACTCACTGTCATCAAGTTTTTGTATGTTTTTTTAATAATATAGGTTTCAACTAAAATAAACAAATAACACACACACACAAAATCTGAAATGCTCCTATCCTGGGTGAGTAGATGTTGCCATCCCTTGCTTCCTCTCTGAAAAAAAGAGTAATGATTGTGATTCTTAGTGATCTGGCTTCAAATTTATTTAGATACTCAGTCAATCCAATTAGTAGAAATTGAATGAATATCTCTAAGTGACAAATTTTCTGAATAACAGACAAACTTAGGCATTTTGCTGTTTTTCAGAAATTTGAGCTTTTACTTTACATTTACATTTTAATTCATTTCCAACCAATTGTCCTGTTCTTGAGTGACACAGTAGTAAGATTCCTCTAATACTTTGTTTTCTCTTATGACAAAAGCAGTGCATGCTTATTACAGAAAATGTTGGCAAGCAACAGAAGGACTCATAATCACACCCTGCAGAGAGCAACACTGTATTTCCTTTTAAATCCTTTTCTATGGATCATCATTATTACATTTTTCTTTCACTCAATAAATGAAAACGTTTAACAGCAGAAACAAGGTTCCTGCTTGCATGGGCCTGACATTGCAGGAAAGTGATTAAGTGCTACAAAGAAAAAACAGGGTAATAGAGCAGAGTCAGTAAGGGACGACCTCACTAAGGTGATGACATCTGAACTTAGGCCATGACATCTCCAGCTACGCAAAGTTATGATGTTAGAACACTTCAGCCAAAGACATGAGGAAAAGCCAGAGGACAGAAGAAGGTGGAGTGCAGTGAGGGTAAGGGGAGAGTCGAAGTCAGTGGGGAGGGAATGGAATCCCCTAATACCTCACAGGCAAGGAGTCTGGACTTTATTCTAAGCACAAGAAAAAGCTACTAGAGGGCTTTCAGCAGGGACAAAAGACAGACACTGATCTGACTTTCTAAAAGACCATCTTGATTGCTAAGTAGGGGTGAACTATATAGGAGGTAAGAGCCTGAAGTCAGGAGACCAGTGAGAAGGCTTGGTTTGGGGTGCCTGTTGTGGAGACGGAGAGAAGCAGAGCAAGGAGCACTTGGTAATGGGCTGGATGTGGGAGGTGAGAAGAGGATGACAGGAACCCACAGATAACACCCCTATTCGTGTGAGGAACTGGATGCCATTTTACTGAGAAAGGGAAGAGAGAAGGAGAAGAGATGGGGGTGCGATATGATTATTGAGTACTATGTATCAGCCACTGTTGTAAGCATTTATATGTATTAACATGATCAGGCATTATCACAATAATTATCCTCATTTTATAGAAGAAGAAATTGAGGCACAGAGAAGTAAACCAACTTGTGCAAGGTCAGGCTGCTGTATGGTAAACTTGACTTGAATCCAGGCAGCATGACTCTTAACCATTAACTATATATAATCATATATAAGTATTTTCCTAAAAATAAAGCCATACCAATATTTACCATTTTATAATTTCCCACAATTTAATTAGGTTGTTTTAACTAAAAATCACTGACAGCAAAAATAACTAGCTTAAAATGAATTCAGATTATAAAAGGAAGAAAACAAAATTTCTGAAAAAATGAGCAAAAATGCTTGCTTTAAGATACAAAATGATTACAAACATCTCCCCATTATTCACCAAAACTAACAATTCAAAAAGTGACCCAGGATATTTATTTTCCACCAATTGTCAATTCAATCAAATTACTGGGTTGGATAATTTGCTTTCAACCAAATCATATGCTACCAAAGCCCTTTTATAGGGTTCCCACCAACCCTTGGAATGTTTTTATGTGGTAAGTAACATTTACAGTTCGATAAAAATCTGTGATTCCAGCTCATTGACAACAGAAATAAACAATTAAATTGGAAATACAATAACCCACCTTGCAAAGACTAACTAACATACATACCTTGGAAACAAAGATGTCAGAAAAAACAATGTTATTAGAAGACATCCTTTTAAAAGCCAAGAATCTGAATTGAAGTCCAATATGTATCCAACGGCCCACATGGTAATCACAGAAAGCATCAGCAGCAGGAAGAGCTATTAAGATGTAGAATTTGAGAATGTTATGGATTTTACCCAAGTATCGAATAATAATTAGTTCAATACAAGAACTACTTCCTAAGTATGTAATAACACTTAATACAACAACAGAACTAACAGAGTTTTTCTTCAACACTGCTGACTGACAAATTTGAAGTTTGAGAAATTATACATCTTGGAAACAATCTACATTTTATAAAATATTGCTTAAATATACTTTGTTTTACTTTTCTTCCCTACAAGAAATGGTGGTCTTTTAGAAAAGTGCCAATAAAAGCTGAAATTTAAAAAAATAATTTCTTGCAAACAGCATTCTATTAATAAGTCAGAAGGCATAAAGCAAGCTAAAGGGACCACACAAAAATCAATATACCCAAGACTCAATGAGGGGAGCATGAGAGCTCCAACCTGGGCACAAGATGGTACCATCCCCTAATAAAGAAGATTAGACAGAATAAGTCTGCAGAAAAGACGAGTTTTGCTTGGGGAATGAAGAATTTTAAATGCCTAGATAATCGGAAGGCAATATAAAAAAAAGTAGGTCTACCATTCTTAAAGACTTGAGATTTATCAGTCTACAGGCAGTAAAATCACGAGTGAACAACATCCCAAAGACTGTGCAAGTAGAAAGGTGCAGAATCTTAGCCAAAACAAACATTTAAGGGGAAAAAAGCTAAGTCTCCAAAGGTAACCAAGAAAGACAAAGAAAGGTTTCAGAGAAACCAGGGAAGAAATTTTCAAGAAGGGAAAAGTTCTTAGTGTCAAATGTCACATGGAGATCAAAGACTGAAATATGTTTTTAGAATGCTAATGACGCAGGTTTTATTTTGGCAAAGTTGAAAGAATGAAACTTCCATGAACCAAACCTGACTGTCTATCCTGATGCCAGCGTCCACGGTTGTGCACTGCAGTCCCTTAACTACAAGATACCAGACCCTGAAAGCAAGCAGGGATTTTGCAACAGCAAAGAGGAAAAATGTATTTTGCCCCATCTTCTTCCATTTTCACATCTCTAGGCCATATCTGGGAGAGGATAATTTCAAAAGACATCACATCTTTTTTTTTTTCTGTATTTCCTCCTGATTTAGTCCTCAGAGACATCAAATCTTTAAAATGTTTCTAATTCCAATTGGCATGATGACACAAAATGAGCAAGTTTAGATTTTTTAAAAATTTAGACTCTAAAAGCAACATAATCTCAGAAAAGAGATAAATATGGACCTCAAAATTCCAAATCCCAGATACAACACTCTTACAGATGAGCCAGATACAGATGTTGTATTCACTTTGAGGACATTCTGTGTGTAAGGTACTGTCCTGGGTACTTGGGACACATCGATGAGTTTCAGGTATTTCTCTCATTTAAATTCTAGCCAGGGAAGATAGACAAATAAATTTATTAAGTGAATTTTATAGTATATTAAAAAGCTGGATCACACACAGCTTTGTAGGCCATAGTAATGACTTTGCTTTTACTCTGGGAGAAATGGGGAGACATCACAGGAATTTGAGCAGATGAGTGATAGGACCTGAGTTACAGTTGAAAAGATTCACCTGCTCGACCAACATGGCACTGGTGAAATGATGAGACGGGCTCAGATTCTGGATATGAACTGAAGGCAGAACTAGCCAATATGTCTTTCTAATGGACTGGATATGCGGTATGACAGAGAAAAGCAAAGTTGACTGGAATGCTAAAGTAGCCACCTGAGAAGGGGATAACTTAGTTGGGGTGGGGAGATCAGCAGATGCCTACTGGACACTGAACTGGATGAGTCAAGTAGGTAACTGGATACTCGAGTCTGGAAAGTTCTGGACTAGAGAGACAAATTTGGGAGTTGTCAACATTGTAGATGGCATTTAGGGAATGAATAGATAGAAAAGAGGTTCAAGAACAAAATCCCGAGGAACCCTGACAATAAGAGGTGAGGGAGAAGTGGAGGAACTGGCAAAGGAGACTGAGGAGTGACCATTACTTCTTTCTCTCCTCCTCCACATACATAATGCAAAATAGGTGTAGCATTCATGATGGTCCTCTACACAGAAGCCTAGTGTGTGTTAATTTAGAATCACTCTGAAAGTATAGTTACTAATTATTATTAGATAAGATAATGGTATTATATTTGAAAACATCAGAAATAGTGGATTCAATCCATTATCCCATTTTAACAATTTGAATTATATTCACTACTATAACTTAGATTTTGTTAACTGTTCATGAGAATAAGCTGAATTTTTTGACTTTTTCTATTATTCAGTTCACGTTAAAGTTTAGAAGAATGTCACTCAGAACTGCTAAGTCAAAAAAAATTAATAAAATTTGGGTTTCATCTCTCAAAATTCCAGATATTTTATTTTATAAAGTGAAATCATATGCCTGAAGTTTGCAACATTTTCGTTTTTATAGTCCTTAGGATTCTAATAAAAAATTTTGCATGTTATTATTATCCTTTTGAGAAAAAAATTTAATAAGGAATAAGCTCTTTAACAAAAGCTTCTATAAAATCCCTTGCAAAAAGGTGTTCTTCCTTCTGCTTCTCTAAGAATCTAAGCTATTTGCATTTCAATTCATTCATTAAATAAATGTAGAAGCACACCATAATATTCACAAGGTAACCTGTAGTTTTAGAGCCATCTAGCTGAGGACCAACAATAAAAAGCCAACAAAAGTGCCAAATTTCCAACTTAGGGTCATGGGATGCAAGGGAAAGATACAATCAGCAGATGCAATACAGCAAAAAGCCACTCTCTGGTTTCCTCTGATGCCCTAAAAAACAAAAACAAATGAACAAAAAAGTTCTTATATCCCATAGAATAGGCCCCATATGAAAATACCTCACATTTCTGCAGCCACCTCCAAAGTCTCAACTTTTGGTTAGCTCTCATTTTGGCTTCTGTTTTCAGCATGTGAATAATGAGCTGATTTTTGTTTTGTAGAGCCATATCAAGAGGTGTTTCTCCCTTTAAAAAAAAGGGGGGGGGGCAAAGTTTAATAACATTTTTGATATACCATGGTGCTAAACATTTTTTTAAAACTCACCAGAATCATACTCAACACATTTATTCCAAGAGTAGCCAGCTATTATTGTCTATGAGGTCTGTCTGGAAAATATCCAGCCATTTCATATTATATTTTTCATATTACACGGCTAGATACATTCCAGACAAATATATATATAAAAAAACCAAAAACAAATATATAGCTTATCTTTGTGTTAATTTATCAATCTTCAAACTGAAGATATAATAAGCTAAGAGAGATAAATACCTGGTCATACCTTAACATTTCGGATATCCAGGCTAGAACCAGCTTCCAAAAGTTTATCAACCGCGTTAACATTTCCTGCTACAACTGCCCAGTGAAGTGGAGTGTTTTGGTGTATTTTATCAACCACATTGAGAGAAGGATTAAACTTTAAAAGAAATCCAGTTGGTTCTGGCCTGTCTCAAAACAATAAAATACCAAGGGTCATTAACAGAGATGATGATTTTAGGAGTAAATGCAAATAATGAATCTTTTAAGATTATCCAATCAGTAAGTATTCTGAACTGAGGAAACTTTGTGCCAAATTCTATTCTAGGCACTAATAGGAGATAGCTCCCCACCTCCAAAAAAGACATCTATAAAGTGACAGCCTGCTATCTAGATAATATCATTTTAACATCAATACAGTGGATACTGCTTTCATTTTTCAAATTTTTACTTTCATGCTATTTTTCTATTAGTTAACAGTTTTTAAAATTGTGGATTTAACTTTGGCTAATAGTAAATGCTATGTTATTTATCCAATTAAAGATTAAATGTATGTTATGTTTGAGGAGAAACCAACAGCTAACTTCATACTCTCCATCTAATCAATTGTTAAATAAAGCAAGTATAATGTCCTAAAATATTTGTATATCTTAGAAAGTTATGGACTGGAAGACAGAATTCAGTCAAATATTTTTACTTTATCATCAATACCTTCCCTTCCTTCGTGACTACAAATGATTTTTTAATAAAACAATATTCTATTTTAATTATAGAATAATTAGGTTCTGTAGAGATTATATCTGACTTCAGTTATCAGTGAAAAAGAGAAAATGCTTTTTAGCAAAATTCTACCCCAGCCCCAACACGCCATGAACAAAAAGGAAATGGCATTAAAGTTAACTCAGTTCCTAGAAGAGAAGTCCTAAGTAAAAGCAGAATCAGAGATTTAATACAGCATAGAAACAAACTGATAAAGGAAAACTATAGCAAGTACTTGCATAGAGGAATAACAGAAGATGGACTACACAGTGTTCATGAATCACATGTGTTTATAAAAATGAATACACAGATAAACTTAAATATGTTAAGTGCCCAATCTGAACATATGAACAGACTCTTTTCATAAATCAGTTACAATTAATATTTTCAGAGCAGTTAACAATGATATCAGAGAATCTCAAAATTTATTGTTTTCCAAAAGGCAGATTTATCACCTAAATTTCAAATTATGAGAACATTTAAACTTGCAGTCATTTTTTTAAAATGCAAAATAAATACAAGCCACAGTAACAGGTATTTGCTAAGGAATCTCTCCCTGTTCTGTAAGGAAATTTTTTTCTTATTAGTAGCTTTCAAACTTTTTACCAAAACTATCAGAGAAGAGGAAATGTATTTCAATGGTGCTTTTCCAACCATAACTACCTTAAAATTCCATATTAGAGTCACAGGGTAGAAAATTTTATTTTCTTCAGAATGTACTATCATCTCACATAGACTGAGATACTTAAAATTATGTACACAGGAAAGAAATTGTTGAAACCAAGAATCAGATTGAGACAATTCAACGGAACTCACCCGATTACTTTGTAAGCCGATAACATGAGCGGTGTCTGCCCATTTACATCTGTCATATTCACACTCTAGTCAAAAAGAAGAAATCAATTCACATAACTGTAAATATACTCAAAATTCTGTTTCTTCTCAATAGAAATATCTCTTTAATATATTCAGCACTACCATTGTGTCTACATGAAGGATTCAAATATCATTTGAATAAAAGAAAGTTCTGTTTCACTTCCAATAGGGTAAAAAATCCATGGATTTCGACAAAATATGTTTAAAGGGAAAAATCTGAATGTATCATATAAAGCGTTGTATGATGTGAATAGAGCACAGCTAAGGGAAAGAGTAAGATATTGATAGCCACCATCAAATACAAGAGACACATTAATTCATGCTATCATTTCTTATACAAAGTCACCCAGTCTCTACTCAAACACTTCCAATAACAATGACCTCTCTATCTTCTGAGGCAACTTGTACTTTTGGCTTTATCATATTAAGTTTCAAACAGTAAAACACAAAAAATTCTTTTCTATTTTCTGGAAGAGAGAAAAAAAGGAAATCCTATCTCCATGAGGATATGCTCCTTTTCATAAAACAGGTCCAGGTTTAATGCGTACAATAATGGTTCCAACCAAGCCAAATAAAAAGAGAAGATTCTTATGAACCTTGGAGGAACAGAACTTGGGAAGAAGCCCAAAGAGAAGCGGAAAGGACTCCTCCTCATACATCTTTCCAAAATGAAATCCAAGAGGTTATAATTATTCTACTTCAATTGGCTAAGTCTCAGAGTAAGTGCTTATTTTAAGAGAACACGATCATTCCAACACCATTTGTGCAAACATGTTTTCACACCTGTTACAGGCAAGTCTGCTAATACACAAACTGCTTTACTACTAGAAAGCATATTTCAGGCAAGTATAGCTCACAGTGAAACTTCCACTGCTAATACCCTGTAATTTAACCTGTGCCTCTCAAGGCAAGTCATTTTTCATGGAATTACTTTCAAGAACAATAAGAAGCATATATTCAAATTGGCCTCCCAATTGGGCACAAATAATGAAAGCAAATGATGGGTTAATTTAGTGATCTGACTACCACTTTTATATTCAACCAGAAGAAAATACAGGCTTTGAAGTCATGTTTTTTAAAACCTCTGCAAATTACTGGGTTCATAAGAAAAACTATTACAGGCTTACAAGTTTTAGAAACATCAATTATATATTACTGAGCTAAATGACCTGTCCTTTTCCCTCCAATGAAGCTGAAAAAGCAATATTCAATAGCTAGACTTACTCAGGCTATTAATATTTGAACACCTGGATATCCATTAACTTTTACTTTAAAAATGAGGACAAATTACTAATAATCTTCCCAATCTCTTCAAATTATAATACACATTTTAAAACATACCTGTCCTTTTGAGATGAGATATGCTATAATAGGCATGTGTTGAAATAATACTGCCAAGTGGATACTGCTGAATCCCTCCCCATCGATGAGAGTGGGGTCTGCACCATGCTGGAGTAATAATATGACCATAGGTAAATGTCCTTGTCTGTAAATAGAAAAAAAATTACTCTGTAGCATGTAGAAAAAGAAAAAAAAAATCAAGGAGAAACTGATATCCCTAAGACATGAGGGATCTGGGCTATATAAAAAACACACCCTAACAGTAAGATTTTTGAAACACTGAAGACTATCCAGGCATCTTTTACTTAGATGCTCCAGACTTAGAACTACATGGACAGTCATTCTGGAGTGCAAGTGATAAACTTGATAACTTCACAATCTACCTTAAACCTTATTTTGTTGCTACCATGTGTTATTTTATATGACATGCTAACAATGAAGACTTTAAAACCACTTAGACATCGCTGTTGCTATTTTAAAAACAAAATATAATCATGAGCCAGATATACAGAAGTATGATATCCACAAACTATGGGTATACCGTGATATTATTAAAAACTATATATTCTTATACTTGAATATGGTCCATTTTTCATGTAAAGCACTGTGCCTCAGCAGCTGAAAGAGGTTGAGTTACCCCTAAATTCTTCAAATCTCTTGGCTATGGAGAAAGGATT
Organism: Indri indri; assembly: GCA_004363605.1. Lineage (NCBI taxonomy): Eukaryota > Metazoa > Chordata > Mammalia > Primates > Indriidae > Indri > Indri indri. The sequence continues at coordinate 126,244 of RJWJ010000889.1, forward strand.
CTACTCTTTGCCTTACATGAAGAATTATTAACTTCAGTTTCAGGTTCATGTCAACTCCACCAACCACAGAAAGTGAGTTTAGATAAAAGAAGAAGCTGTTAAGTATTAATATCAAGATTTATTAACTTCAGCTTCAGATGGTCAATGCACATCAGAGAAAAGAGGACAGTGACCAAAGAATAGAAATGTTCTAGGTTGACATACTCAAAATTTCTCGTTAATCCTGAAACAACTTTCAGAAGAGTTGACTCATTTGACCCTAAAAGATAAAGAGATAAACTTCATATTTACTTGAGAGAAAAAGCCACCTCTTTGAAATAAAATTACAACTATAAGTTTCCAAATAGGCATCTGTCATAGGACTGAACTGATTGAGTTTACAGCTCACTGAATTCCTTCTTTTATTCACGTGACCAAATCTAAGATATTTATTCTAATTATAAAAAAGGGTAATATACATATTTGAGTTTGATAATCAAAATGGAGCCCTAAATTAAACACCAAAAACATCCTTTCTGAAAACTCTTTAAAGCTGTAATTTATTTTTAAATGAAGGGTTAAAAAAAAAAAAAAAAAAAGGAAAGAAAGAAAGCCCTTTGAATTGTCTGAAACTGTGATTTCTAATATGGTGACCATTAGACTAGCTACATGTTGCTATTTAATTTTAGTGTTTAAAGAAACCTTACCGGACAGCCCAGTGAAGAGGAGTTGAATTTAAATCGCCACCCAACTGATCTACAACAGCACCTTTTGAAATATAAAACCTGTTAAAAGCAGACATAAATGAAAGTAAGATTTGAAACTTAAAACACGAATTTAGGAAAAAAAATACTAAATTTTTCTTAGTAATTAATGTGTTAGAAAATGAAAATTATGAAAATTACCCTCCCTAAAGCACCCAAATCTACAGAAGTCTGAAAGATTTACATGGCAGTATCAGGCATATCCCTAGTGAAACATTCTTAGCATATAGGTAATTACTCCTGCTGTAATTAGCATTCCATTATAATGTACATACCAAACACATGACAACTACTCTCTGCATAGTCTTACTACCACACCACTCTTGAAATAGTCTATATGCAAAAGGTTTAGGATCAGACAGACATTCTTACTAAACTTGGAAGGGAATAGGTAAAATTCTGTCACTTTCAACAATTCAAAACTAGAATTACTATTTGGGAATGAATTCTAAAAGTAAGTACTAAAAAGTCAATTTAAAATCCTTTCAGAAAAGTTAGACATTTTGAGTGTTTTGCTCTCTACGTTGGGGGCATGTAATACATTATATAAGGTAAATATAAGGTAATGAGATTGATTTTCTTCTATGGTTTACAGAAGTTAGTCTCATTACTTCAAAGGTATACATCATACATAATATTATCTAAACACTATACTACTTTATTTACACAGAAAAGGAGATTGCCTGTGAGTATAATTTGTGTTAGAATATTTTAAACTTCAACAAATTTTCATTTCCTTAAACCTTGAGGATTTTAAATATATAATCCTATAATACAAAATACATACACATTCACATACACATGTACATTTTACATGCTAAAGTATAAAACAAAAAAAAATGGGCAGGCAGTAGTGTTTTATAACAGGGAAATATTTTATACAACCCAATACATGCCCACTTAAAACTGTATTCCATATTTAGTTTAAAAAAAAAGGATTCACTGATGTGTGTGGCAGAAAGTTTCAGGACTTCATTTATAACAGAGGATTATAGATGGTTCAATATTCATATTTGCACTTAAAGAAAAAGACAAATGAAGGAGAGGTCTAAAATTATAAATACACAATTAATACACATATATCCCATCTTACTTTACAAGATCCAGCCTGTTGTTAATAGCGGCCCAATGAAGAAGTGACACATTTTCTTTGTCTGGTTGTCTGACATCATATCCTGCTTCTACCAACTCTTTACATCGTTCAAAAATCCCATATCTCAAATAAGAAAAAAAAGGCATAATTGATATTGTTAAAATAATTTCAAACATCAAAATTTCTTTCTTTTACCATGTTCTGCCTTTATCCAAACTGTCTTTCAGCCAACAAATACAATAATTAACAAAAAAGATATGCACAAAGAGGACAGAGTGTAAAGCCAAACAGCAAAAGTAAACCTGGTTCACTTAATGATCAGATTAATCTATTTGGAATTGAACTTGATCTTCTTAGAGAAACTTTAACAGTCACACTGTCCTCCTTCAATAAGTTTTATCTGATCCTCCGCCACATGCCAAAAACACATGGTGCTGATTCTTCACTACAACCTTATCCCTAAATCAAACCAAGCCCTTGCAATAACCTCACAATAAGACAGAAAGACTAAAAGGAAACTTAGAATGGGATAAAGTCAACACCAAAATATGGACAATTATGTACACAGGTATAGCAGAAGAAATGATTAGCCCTTCCTGAAGAAGATGAAACTAAGATATATTTTATATAGGCTGATAGAAGGAAGGGAGGACATTTCAGGCAGAGGAAATAGCATGTACAAAAATCAGAGACGTGACACAGCATGGATGTTCAGAGAAATAAAAACAATTTAGCATTGCTGAAGCATAAGGCATAAGAGAGGGAATGGTTAGAGATGAGGCTAAGCAGTAGGGAAAGACCACACGAGCCTTCTATGCCATGCTATGAAGTTTAGATTTTACCTGTGGTTCAGTGGGAAACCAATAAAGGGTTTAAAGAGGAAGCACTCAGACTTTGAGTTCTAAGAAAGATCACATTAGTGGTAGTATGGAAGCTGCTTAGAACAGGGTGAGGACAGACTGAGACCAGTTTAGAGGCTACTGTAATAAATACAGGTGAGAGGCAATGAGAGCCTAAAGAGAGGCAATTGGAATGGAAAAGGAAGGACGGACTTGAGAGATATTTAACCAATTGACTGTTAAGATTGAGAAATACCTCTTTTTAATGCTATAATAATTTTTAAAAATCATTCATTAGTAATATTTCTTTCCAAAAGAAACTACGAAGTCCCAACAAAGTATTTAGCACCCTCTTTAACATTTATTTCTATTTAGAAGGACCTGAAAGTTTCAATAGGCCCTCAAGGGTCAAAAATCAAACCAAATGGCAGAATTGTCTGTTTCTCACACTGTTAAATTAGAATAATTTCTGCTTTACCAAAATGTATGTGTGTGTCTGTGTCTTTTTGGCATTTTTAGAAGACAGAGACATCTGTTTAACAATACTAAGTGAAAATATTGAGTAAGTTTTTGATAATGACACACATATCCTTATACTCTCCATCTTTTAAATGTCACCTTTAACATTTTAATGAAAAACACTCCCTTTATTTGAGAAACATAATAAGAATACACATTAATTAGGATTTTGGTGGTTTAGAAAACACACACAAACATACACACACACACACACACACACACATGTATTCCAGCTCTCTTTTGCCCTTTCCAAATACTACCTACAGATCCCCCCACAACCACTTGAGAAAGTCCAAGACCTGAAGGAAATTTAAGAAGAGATATAAAATGTGCATTTTTACAGAGATTTCCCATGCATATAGCGTAATTTCTCGCATCATAACAGAGTTTTACAGGTAATAAAGAAAGGTTTAAATGTTTCCATTCTCATTCAAGCAAGTATTTACCTTAAGAACACTCTCATCTTCATATAAACAATATCAAATAATATTCACCTAACGTAGTGGTTCCCAGGGCCTCTCGAGTTCATATAAATTAGTAATTAGAATACTCAAATAATTGTCGATATATTTTTTAACTAACATAAACAATATATTAGTCTATATTAAAGCCAAACAGGCTACTTAATCACCAAACAACTTTGCTTTTAACAGAAATTATACCAAGTTAGTATGGTAACATTAGTTCCTTTCATGCTAATTTGAGGGACATGATTTATATATGATGGGCAATCTGATAGGGAGATTTATGTTTGCTTACTAAGAAAATGGATTACTACTTAAAGCAGTTCAATGGAGAAAACATTTCAAAATATGTTGAATGGCAAGAGCTAGGGTAGATGTTAATCAATGAGATCCACGAGGATGAAAATGTTGGAAATAACTGACTTAAGGTGAATACCCACATATGGAGATCTTAAGGGGAAACCTTCAAAATGTACTTCCATTTTCAGTGCAAGCAAAACAACCCACTATATGTTTTAAGTGGTCAGAGAACATATTTCCACCTTACCTTACTGTCTTTCTTCCAGTGCACCCAGCACAAGCACATAGAAAGTACTCAAAAAAAGAAATAATTGTTTAATAATATCAATAAATGTGTGAGCTGATATTTTTCATCCTATCTACATACTCAGCCTGTAGTGTATTTTAAAAGACTCAGATTTGTGTTTCAAATTAAGAGACTAGCTTTAGTGTCATTTTAAATCATTCATTCATTCAACAAACATTTATTGGGCACCTTATATTAATATAAGACAGGAAGTGTGCCAAAGCACTGGGGCTACAAAGATGAAAGCATGCTTTTGCTAACAAGCTGCTCACAATCTAATGGGAGAGCCTGGTACATAAACAGGTAAGGTATACTATACTAAGTACTCTGATGCTAGTATGACAAACCTACATAGTGCTAGTGTTAATGAACTACCATTATGAAGTAAGGAAGGTAAGCATATGGAGCTCCATGAACTGCACATATGTTATTATTAATTCAACACAGCATAAGGATAAAACAAAGCATTTGGAAGACTTACTGAGTAGCTTTTACAATGTCACAGTTACTAGAGTCCTCTATAAGAGGAAGAGCTTCTCTTGCCTTGGCAAGTTCTTTGTTTTCATGTGCACAGTTGCCATATCGACCAAATCCTGGAGGGTGGGGGCCATGGCTGTGATTCCTGCACTGAAGAGTAAGAGCAATTTGACAAAGCACATAAGAGAATTAATGTCACATTCAATTACATAATGAAGCATTTGTTACTATCAACAATATCTATATTAATTAGTTAGAATTTTTTTGGAGTCTTAGAAGTATATCCCAGACAAGATTTTCTTTATCTTAATTCTGTTCACTAGGAAAGATGCTTAATATTAGAAAAATCCAAATTACATATTTTGTCATAAAACAAAGGTCATCTGAAAAGGCACAAATGGACCTTTTGCAATGGGTAAAGGATCATAGCTATTGACACAGTAGGAAGGTCACCAAGCCCCTGCTTTGTTGTGCTGTGGTGGACACACCCTAAGGATACCCCTCCAGTGAATCAAGTTCTTGTATAATCCCTTCCCTTTGAGTATAGGCAGAACCTGTGACTTGCTTCTAGCCAATGGAATATGGCAAAAGTGATGAGACAATCACTCCCATGATTACATTACATTATACAAGACTGTCTTAGACAAGTGGAGCTAGAGATTCTTCTGCTTGCCTTGAAAAAAGTAAGACGCCATTACATCAGAGGGTCTGTGAGAAGGCCACATGGCAAGAAACTGGGCAGCCTCCAGGAGTGAAAGCAGTTCCTGGCTGATAGCCAGCAAGAAAATTGAGACCTTGATCATACAACTGCAAATTCTGCCAATAACCACATGAGTGGCAAAGAGGGCCCTGAGCTCCAGAATGGAATACAGTTCAGTCTTTGTGTCAACCTTGTGAGACCTTAAACAGAGGACCCAACTAAACCATGCCTGGACTCCTGACAAACAGAAACTATGAGATAATAAATAGATGTTACAATGGTGGCTGCTAGCTCAGTTGGTTGGAAGATGGTGCTAATAAACAGGTGTTGTTTTAAACCACTAAATGTGGGGTAATTTGTTATGCAGTTAATAGAAAACTAATACAGAGTGACAGCAGGGTTTGGTGAGGGTGAAAAGAACTATTGCTAAGACGGTCTCATGAGCTTAATCAAATGTTACATTCAGATAATCCATTAGCAGTAGCAGCAAATGGCAAGCTAAAAAATTTCTCTTTAAACAAAGTATTATCTTAGATTTGCTATGTGAACTGATAAGAGTGTTTCTAATCTCAAACACTGAGCTTAGACCTCAGCAGAAACCCAATAGGGGACTCTGCAACATTATTATTTTTTTTTTTAAAAAGCCCCCCAAAAGTAATTTAAGATCAATTATCCATTCCATGGATTATAGATGTATTTTGTTTCTCCTTTCCATTATCACGGCCTTTTGGGTCCATTATCACCTCTAGGGTAGAAGATCAACTTAGAGCAGCAATTTTTGACACTTGTCAACAACTTTGCTAAAATATTTGGTGGACAAGCAGGCAGAAGGAGGGGGTTAAAGTCTTTAGTATAAATGAACTCACTAAATCATTTTAACACTCTGAAACAAAGATCTAGTTTTACTTTAGAGGACTCTTTCAGCCAAAGATGTGGGATGCTCAAAGTTTCTCAAAGTTTTCCGACAGTACAAATATATCAAGTGTATATATTATTTGCATGTATTCTAAAAAAAAAAAAAAACAGATCTGCAGTGTGACCCTAATTACAGTGAGACCTCTGACCATTCATTTACATGATAACCAATCTAACTATTCTCAAACTACTCAAATTTCCAAGCAGGAACAGATTCAAGTTAAAGTATTCAACTTTAATAAAACATATTATATTGCTTTCTCTAAAGAAATGACACCTTAAAGTGCAACCTTCCTAAATTGTACTTATTCAGCAAATTAATGGGTACCTATTCAAAACTTAAAAAGCTGATTTTTAAAAAACAAATACACCAGAACTTACATTTTCAAAATAGTCTCCTTGAGAGATTATTAGTTATTTCAATGGCATTACCTTGAAATGTTTTTAGAATTTCCTTTCTGAAACTGTCCTTACAGCCACATAAAAAATGAGACTCATTACATTTTTAAACTCTTAAAATATTATGACATATCATATACAGAGAAGTATATAAAACATATGTACATATATGAATTTTTTCTTTTGTAAACTGTAAAGAATAAATATTAAAAAAACCTCTATGAGACCATCATCTAGGTCAAGAAATAAAACTTTGCCAGCACCCTAGAAGACTGCCCTGACAAGTGCTACGCTCTATCACAGTCTCACACTAAAGGAACAGTTTCCAGACTTCAGTAATACCATCTTTTGCTGTCCTTTATAATTTTATCCCTTATGTATCAACCCTAAAAAGTACAGTCCAGGTTTACATTTTTAAACCTTTATATAAATGGAATCATGTTCTATGTATTCTCTATAATTTCTTTTGCTTAACATTAGACTTATAAGCTTCATCCATATTGCTGTAAAAGGTACAATAGGTTAATTTTCATTGCTGTATCATGTTCCGATATATTAACATACCACAATTAATTTATCTATTTTACTGGCTGGATATGTGGATTGTTCCCAGTTTGGGGCTATTATAAGAAATATTGCTATGAGCATTCTTGTACATGTCTCTGGATATATAGACAAACAATTCTCAAGAGCATATATCTAGAAGTGAAATCGCTGGCTTTTAAGATATGCTTATCTCATCTTCAAAACGGTTGTACCAATTAAATTTCTGTTGCTCTAATCCTCACCAACACTTGGTATCAAATTCTGTAATTTTTGCCAAGCTGATGAATGTGTAAACATATCCTAAAGTGGTTCTAATTTGTATTTCCCTATAATTACTAATGAAGTTGCATATTTTTTTCATGTTTATTGACCATTTAGAGTTCTTCTTTTGTAAAGTCCATGTTTAAGCAATTTGTCCACTTTTGTTTTACTGGATTTTTTGTCTTTTTCTTCCTGAATGGTAGCCCTTATACATTCTAGATCCTCTTTGTTACCTAAATGTTGATTGTAAAATGAAGTAGGCCCTTCTACTTCCATGCATGATAAAATAACAAGGATTGGAATTAACCTCTTGCTGTCTGTTAAAAAAAAAAAAAAAACAACCATAGAAAATTGGATAAAATATATGAAATAAACTGTATTTAGACTCTGGACAATAGGAAAAAACAAGACTGTGATTGCCAAAAAAAGAGAACAAAACAAGCTAAGCCCCACCATCATCCTAGTAGTTTTGGAATTGTGGGCACTGAGAAGGAAACACTTTGTTTTAGTACCCAGCAGCCTTGCTAAATTGAGGGGACAGAAATTTGAGATTGGAGAGGCTGAGGTGGCTAAGTTGGAGGCAGAGTTCGAGAGAAGTGAGCCAAGCAGATAAAAGGGGCTCTAAAATTCTGCACAGGAGGCCCTTTGAGTCTTTGCTAAATACTAGACCAGTCAAGTACTCCACAAGGCTAGGCAAAAAATTGATTGGGGATTTGTAAGCTGAACAATTACCAGAGCTGACATGTATCAGGAAGATGTCTAAATTCTGACTAGCCAAAGTGGAGAGTCTTTGATGATCCCTTGGTTTATTCAGTGGTGACATCACAGGTCCACACCTTAGTAGCAGGGCTGAACAACCATACCTGGAGTAAAGGCCACCCCAGAGCCACTTGAGATAAGCTTTAAAACCACACTTCAAAGTACTCGAACTGAGCAGCATTAACTTTGCAGCCAGCCAAAACAATACCCGATGTTCTTTAAGAAAGGCAACAAATACCACATACTTGACAACATGTATTTACAAAGTCTACCATCAAATCAAAACTTGCTAAACATACCAAAGAAGCAATAAAAATGTGACCCATAACCAAAGAAAAGAATCATATCCTGAAATGACAAAGATGATAGAATTAGCAGAAAAAAACATTAAAACAGCCAATATAACTATGTACAAGTATTTAAAGGGGAACATGAACAAAATTGAAGATATGATAAAAGATTAGGTTACATCTAGAAACAAAACGCAATCTCTGAAATAAAAATTACACCAGATGAGATTAATAGCAGATTAGATAGTATAGAAGACCACTGAGTTTGAAGACACAATAATGAAAAGTATCCAAAATGAAGCACAGAAAGAAAAAGACTAAATATGTGCAATTAGAGTTCAAGAAGAGGAGGAAGAATTTTTAAAAAATATTTGAATAGCCAAAAATCTTCCAAATTTGGTAAAAATTATAAACCCACAGCAACTAGAAGCTCAATAAATCCCAAGCAAGACAAACCCCAAAATCCTACACCAAGAAATACCATAATCAAATCACTAAATACCAATGATAAAGAGACAATCTTAAAAACAGGCTGAAGAAAAAAAGACATGTTTAAAAAAGCAGAGATAAGAACTCAGATTTCCCATCAGAAACAATACAAGCCAGAAGACAATAGCATTTTCAGTTTTCAGTTTTAAAAGTGCCAAAAGAAAAAAAAATAAAAACTTGGAAGAACCAACAAAAATATTTTCAAAGATGGAGGTGAAATAAAAACTTTTTTTTTGAGACAAACAAAAGCTAAGAAAATTGCCAGCAGACCTACGCTACAAGAAATGATAAAGGAAGTTCTTCGGGCTAAAGGAAAATACCAGATGGAAATCTGGATCAAAACAAAGGAATAAAGAGTGCCAGAACTATGTGGGTAAATATGTGTGTAAACATAAAAGACACTTTTTCATTGTTTAAATGTCTTGATGATAGACGGGAAATAGAAGTACATTGTTGTAAGAGGTACTATAATAGTATTTTATGCTGTAATAGTATTTGAAGATAGACTGTAATAAGTTAAAAGTGCATAAGCAAAAGTCCAAGAGCAATCTCTAAATAAATAAAACAGAGGTATTAGTAATAAACCAATTGTAAAGACAAAATATTTATAAAATATTTGGTTAATATAAAAAAGAAAAGAAGAAGAAGAAAAAGATAAAAATAATATATTTATCCCCACCATAATGATAGATAATTACGTCAAATGCAAATGGTCTTAAAAATCCCAAAGATAAAGATTTTTAGACTGGATTAAAAAAAATAAACTATATGCTATCTATAAGAAACTCATTTTAAATAAATATGAAGTTACAGTATTCAACTTTAATAAAATATATTATACTGCTTTCTCTAAAGAAATGCTTGCCCATATGGTAGAGATATTTATAAGTAAGAAATCACTAAACTATTTTCCAGAGTGGCTGTACCACTTTGCATTGTCAGTAACAACGTATGAAAGTTCCAAATACTCTGCATCCTCACTGGCACGTGGTTATCATCAGTCTAACAGGTGTAAAAGGACATCTCATCATGGTCTTAATTTGCACATCCCTAACGGCTAATGAAGTTGAGCATCTTTTCACGTGTTTATAAGTTATTTATGCATCTCTTTGCTGAAGGGTCTGCTCAAAGTCTTTTGCCCATTTTTTAACTGGGCTATTTGTTTTCTTATTGTTAAGTTTTGAGAGCTCTTTATATCATATATTCTAGATACAAGTCTTTTGTCAGATATGTGAAATATGTGATTTGCAGATATTTTCTCCGGGTCAGTAACTTACCTTCACATTTCTTAAAAGTCTCTTTCACAGAGCAGAAGTTTTAAATTTTGAATAAGTCCAATTTATCAGTTTGTTCTTTTATGGATTGTACTTCTGGTGTCACTTCTAAGAACTACTCTCTTGGGATCACTATTCCTCAGATAGTTCTCCCTCAGAATTTCTGGTGCCTGTGCTACCAAGAGACCCCTTTCCTGTTCCCAGAGCCTGAACTAGACGGCTTCTCATGGAGCTCTCCCTATCTGCACTGACACTTACTTCCAGGGATCAAGTCCAGACTGGAGGCAAACCAGAGGAAAAAGCGGTACTGACTGGTTCAGTGGTTTTTGAATTCTGTTGTTTTTCTTTTCCACTCTACCTGCTCTTTCGAATAGCTAAGTTCTGATTTATCCAGTAAATAATCAACCACACACACACACAGTCACACGCAGCTACAAATAAACATGTAGGTAGTTAAACTAGAATGTAAGTAAGAACATTACTTTAGGATTCTTTTCATGGTCTCACAGTAATTACAATCATATTCAACTAGAAGGAGACAAAGGGTTGAGGAAGAGTTGAACTATACTCAAGAATTTCTAGGATGTCAATAAGTAACAGATGTTAACAAAAGCACAGCTAAGACTGACAGAGAAATCAGTCTATTTTTTTATATAAAAGTCTCGCTCTGTTGCCCAGGCTAGAGTGCAGTGGCCCCATCATGGTTCACTGCAGCCTTGAACTCCTGAGCTCAAGGACCACAGGCATGCACCGTCGCACCTGGCTAATGTTTTTTTCTTTAAACTTTTTTGTAGAGACAAGGTCTCATCATGATACCCAGGTTGGCCTCGAACTCCTGGCCTCAAGTAATCTTCCCACCTTGGCTTCCCAGATGCTGGGATTAGAGGCATGAACCTACACACCAGTCTATAAAACTTTCTTTACTAAAATTTTAAAATTATAAAATGATATATATTAATTTTAAAGACTTGGCAATACATAAGTGAATAGAGTATTAACAATCTGGATTCCTTCCTCTCCAATACTATATTACCAGAGATAACCATTATTAACAACTTGGTGTATCCTTATTATGTTTATCTTATACTTTAATACACACATATAATACACACATATATACTGAATACACACATATAATTTCTTTGTAATTTTCTTCTTATATTTATTTAACAAAGAATGGGATCATATTATACACATTATTCTTCAACTTGCTTTTCTCACCTAACAATATATATCATGTACAGCCCTGTAGGTCAGTAATAGTTGAATATTATTCCATTGTATAGATTTAGCATAATTTATTCAATCATTCCTCTATTGTTAGAGGCACAGGTTGATTTCAGCCTTTCAATTCTATAAACAATCCTACAATTAATACCCTGGTACATTCTAGTTCTACAGGATTGATTCCCCAAAGGAGGACTGTTGGGTCGAAAAGTAAAAGCATTTTAAATATAAATAGATACTGACCAAATATCATCCCCAATTCAGTCCCAACAGCACAGTATATACGTATTCTTTTTCCCTACAAACCTTCCCAGAACTGGATATTATCAATCTTTTTACAATCTGGACAATTTGATGGCTAAAAAATGGCATCCTGTTTTTCATTTGCACTCCCCTAGTTGCTAAAGTGTTTTGTTTTTGTTATTATGTATATTGGCTCTCCAGCATTTTCTTTTTTGTGGACTGCCTTTTCATAGTCTAGTCTAATTCACTAGTTGTTTTTCTAGTGAATTATGTATATCTGTTCCTATTTGTACGTTAGGAAGATTAATCCTTTGTCTAATACAGATTTTTCATAATAGAAAATTGACTTGTTCTACAAATACAAATTTATTGCTTCTTACAATGTCTTAAGGGGTTAAGGACATCAGCTTCCTTTTTCATGTATAAAGTTGAGGAGGATTACACATTTCAAAGTAAAGAAGATCCACAATTTAGAGCATTTATTTATGCAGCAACTAATTACTGTATATTTATGGTATTCAAAGCATTATGCTAGCAGCACAGAAGACATGGATATCTATCCTGCAGGAGCTTAAGTCTAATAGGGGAGATACAACAGAGACAATCAAAGTAAAATGATAATAGAAGGCAATATATGATTCTATGTGGTTAAATGGCAATAAGAGACTAGAGAACAGGAGGTTCTTCTGTTCATGTCATCAATTTTTACCTACATCCAGATAAAGTAAAACCTAAAATGACCATACAAATCCAAAGCCTATGTTTAAGTCAACAGTCTCCAAAGTGAGGAGAGTATACTTAAGGCCACATATGCAGTAACGCACTGGGTAATGGGAGAAAATTTGAATGTTTCTATTATAAAGTCTTTTATCTTTAATAAAAATGGAAAAATAAAATTTAAAAATTTGACTTTTTAAAGCTTTACTAATTTTTAACACCAGCAATCTCACTGATCTGTATGTCAAGCAGGCCACTCCCACTCCGCTTACAAGGCGCCTGAAGGCAGAGTAAAGGTTCAATGACCAGAAGGGTAGACAGCGGGACCTTCAGCAAATTACTATATACATCAGGTTAAGTAATTTTCAAATTATATTACTGAATTTTAACTAAATTACCTCTCCCAAAATGAGCAAGCAGCTTAAACGATTTCTACAAAGAAGCCATGAATTGGGGTAATAATCAGCATAAGCAAACAAGAAAATGGAAGAGGTGACAATTCTACTCATAGCAGCTCTTCATCAGTCACACGAGAAGTATAAACAAAGACAATCTAATCCAATTTGACAAGTCAGTCCCCCTCCAAAAAAATTCAAAATTATCAAAAAGGCTAATTTGAGGTAGATTTAGACCCACTATCTTTAATTCAAATCTTGCCATGAGTATATATTGAGCTATTAATTAACAAATATAATTTAGAAATACATTGTCAATTCTTATAACATGACCCATGTTACAACCCATGGGTTACAACCCATGAGAATATGAATATGGCAACCAACTCCTGTCCCCCTGTTCAAACGGAGGGGAGCTGGAATGTTTATTGTTTGTGAAGTTGAAGGATCGTCAGGAAAAGGAGGGTAAAGACATACAAATAGAAAAGCAACCCTCAGTCTCAAAAGGTAGGCAAGAAGAAACTGAGTCCCGGCTTCTGCAGTATTCTCTCAGCCTAATCTCTCCTGATTGCACTAATGAAACAGGTGTCAACTAACCAGATTCCTAGTATTCTCATGTCGGCTGTATGATGGTGGCTAATCATCTACCCTATTTTTGGCCCTAGTTTCTACATTTGTAAAAGGAAAGGGGCAGATCAATATACCTATAAAGTTCCTTCTAACTCTCACATTGTATGGTGCTAAGAGGAGCTATTACAATAGTCACTACTGACTTGTGCACTGGTTAAGATTTCACTGAGCGAACAACCATTTATGGATATGGAAGCTTAACTGCTACATGGCTGCGTACAACATTAAGGTAACAGAACAGACTAAGCAAATTCTCGTGATGCCAGCAAAGTCACTAGAGTCTTCATTAATCATTCGTTCAGGGATATGGCAATGGTTTTCAAGAAGTTCATATTCTAGTTAGGAATATTCTCTTCCCCATCCTCTGAGCATAGTAAAACAGACTAATCCTCAAGCCTTGGATTCAAGAATAGGTGGACTCCAGGTGACAAAAATCAATCAATGAAGATCACCATCACAACTGGACCACCTGAATGGCAATGAAAAAGCACTGTTTCAGGAGCCCTGAGGCCTGGGCTCTGCCTCTAACTTGATGCAGATCTTTGGAAAATAAGTCATTATTTCTGAGTCTCAATTTCATGGGAAAAGTAAAAGGGTTAGACTAGATCGATGGTTCCCAAACCTTCCTAATGACATGGCCCTTTTTGAAAATGTTACCAAACTAAGGCCTCTCTACTTAGAGAAATACACAACTGCACATATAAAACTAACTTTTGGATATAATTTCAATATGTTCACTAATGCCCTGAAGTTTACCCTATATACCAGTTTAGGAATCTCTAAACTAGGTAATTCACTGAAAAGCCTTCCAGTGCCAAGTATTCCATGATTCCATTCCATTGTACCTCCTCTAGTCCTCCTAGGATTCCAGTCTACAACTGACTCAAGATACCAGGATAACGTGTTCTTTGTTGTTGTTGTTGCTGTAATTAAAATACAAAAGCAAAAAAAAAAAAAAAAAGGGGGGAAAAAGGGGATGCAACATGTAACTCTCCTCCATAGCGGAAAAAAATATAACAAGATATTATAAAAATTATCTAAGACACATATGGATACATGTGTGGTGATTTTTACATCACAGCCCCAGAATTCTTTGATACTTCTCCATCAAGAGGTAGGGGTCTATGTCCCTTCCTCTTGACTGAGCTCTGTGACTGCTTCACTAATAACATATTGCAGAAGTGATGCTGTGCCAGTTTGCAGGCCCAGAAACTGGCAGGTCCTCTTTCCGTTTCTTGAGATGTTTGCTCTGGAAACCCAGCCACCATGCTGTGCAAAGGCCCAGGTCACATGAAGGTGTCCCTATTGAAAGTCAGCATTGACTGCCAGATGTGAGTGAAGACACCCCTAGATGACACCAGCTCCAGCAATCAAGTCATCCCCAGTTTAGCAGTCTTTCGAGCTGAGGCCCTAGAAGTGGTAGAACAGAAACAAACCAACCCTCCAGCAGTCCATCCAAATTATTGACACAAAGAGCCCATGAGCATGACAATGGCTGCTTTATGCCCCTCTATTTTGGGGTAATTTATACCATAATAGACAACTGGGCATCTTTAAGCCTTAGGGGGGGGATCACATATTATTTCTCACACAGAGTTATCATGAATCCAATTATTTTTCTAAATAGTATTGAAGTATTGCTGATGTTACAGTGGGCATTAACTTAAAAGAAAACCAAGATCTAGAAAACCATAATCAAAACTCTGATGAGGGTCACTATCTTGACAGATTATCAAATAAAACGAAAGTGAGAGAAAAAGTGTGAGAAAGAGAGAAAGAGAAAGAAAGAGAGAGCGTGCATGTGAGAGATCCGACAGATAGCTATTAAAACTCACATTAACAGAACCAGAGTTAAGTTTCCAAGTTCATTCATCGGACAAGTATTTACAGAGTACCCACCAGTACTAGGCACTGTTCTATATGCTAGGCACACAGCAGTGAACATAACAGATAAAAATCACTGCTCTTATAAGCACTTATATTCAGTGGAGGGGAAAGAAATAATAAATAGGACTGATACGTATATTAAATGGTATTAAACACTGAGGAGAAATGTAAAACAAGGATGGAAGCTAAGGAGTGTTGTTGACAGTGCTGATAATGAGAAGGACTTGCAATTTTAAATATGGGGGTCACAGAATGCCACACTGAGGTGACACTTGTGTCAAGACTTTAAAGAGGTAGGAGAATAAGACAAGTGGGTACATGAGGAAAGAGCATTCCAGGCAGAGCAAATACTAAGTACAGGAGCCATGAGGCCAGCGTGGCTTGGGTTGACTGGGCAAGCAAGATCGTGTCACAAGGAAACTGGGGACCAGATCATGTAGGCAAATTCTGGCACAAACTCATCAGCAGTGAACTTGGAACTTGGAATCAAGAGAACCAAATTCAATTCAACCAGAACAGTAATGTTTTTGTCTATTTTGTTCAATAATTTTTCGCCAGCACCTAGAACAGCGTCTAACGTCTAGTAGACATTCAAAACACACTGCTGAATGAATGAAGTCTTAGTCTTGGCTCTATCACTCAGCAGCTATTTATTTGACTTGTAGCAAGTTACTCCAACTTTTTAGCTTCAGTTCTCATCTCTAAAATTAGAATAATCATTTTTCCCCACATCACAGGATCATGGAAGTATTTTGCAAACCGTAAAGCACCATATATAGGTAAGGTCTTCACATTATTAGTGAAAAAGTTAACAACTTTTTTGATTATTATTCAAATATTAATGATTATTATTAACAACAATGATCTCTCTACCTTGCCTAGTTTCTACCCAAATCATTCTCTCCCTCCACAAGTCAGGGAACCAGGGCAGGCTGTCTTCCCTTCAGCATAAGGTAGCAAACTTTAAGCACCTGAAGGCTTTAGTAAATAAGTGCCAGTAATTAAGACATGATAGTTACTCTCACCAACTTTTCTTTGAGGCTTTCAGAGAAAAGGAATGAGGCATAGTTTCCATGTGAAGATTTAACACCCTTTTGTAAAATCCAGTAAGACAGCAAACCATTTTTTTCCTGTCAAAATGCGAGACTACCCAAGAAGAACACCCTGACACTTCTCCAGATATCTTGTTCCTCACTAAACCTACACCAGGCTGCTGAAAGAAGGGAAAGGGGGAGCATGAGGAACTCTCAGGATTAGAGGTCAAATAATCTGACTGTATCAAATCTCTTGAAAATCTACCACCTAACTCATTCTCCAGTTTTCTCATCTGTAAATGGGGACGGTATATTTTTCTTAAGGATGCTTCAATTGTGAAATAAAATAATGTATATAAAAGCATCTGGCATATGCAAAGCACTCATTAAAATTGGCTGAATCTGAAAATTCATTTATTCAACAAATATTAAGTGAACGTCTATAATATGCCAGTCAGTACTCCAGGCACTGGGAAAGGGCCATAAGCAAAAAGGACAAAAATCTTGTTCTCTTGGAGCCAACAACTACCTACAACTTCCGCTACTGGCCCGCGTCCGTTCTCTGGCACTACATCTGGATTTTATAATACCTCCTCCACAGAATATAGTCCTTCGGGATTTCGCGGGTGGCTATCACGGAGCTCCCTTTCCATGCCCTTTCCTCCATCCTAAACAAGCAGCCTTAATTTTTTCAAGGAGTAAGCAAGAATGTAGGGACAAGAGCTAAAAACAGGGCTGGGTGGGGCGAAGGTGCGTGCCAAGGCGCCTGAGCTGAAAAGGAAATCAATAGAACCGCTCAGACTCCAAGCCAAGGTCAAGCAGGGCCGGTCCAACTCAGGTGTATCACCTGACACCTCTCCCAGGAACGAACGCCCTTCCGTCCCCTCCCCTCCCCAGGCCCCACAGCGGTCCCTGCCGGGCTCGGGGTGCCGGGGCCGGGAGTGCGGGCCCCAGGGGGCGCCCTATCCCCTGGACGGAGGCTGGAGAGGCTGGCTAGGGCCCTCACCCCTCGGTCCTCGCCTTTTCTTCCCGGTCTCCTCGGAGAGAATTCCCAGCATCATTCTCGGTGTTTCCAGGCTACCGCTTCCCCTGGCCGCCCCCGGAAGCCCCTCACCGAGCTGCCTCACACGCACAACCTCCCTTTCCCCACAGCCGCAGCCGCTCTCCGGGCCCCCCTGACAGCCCCCGCCCAGATGCACTCACCTGCGAGCCCAACCCCGGCTCCTCCATCTCCCCAGGCACCCGGGCGGTGGCTGGGACTCGGCAAACTGTACAAGGCAGCCCCCTCGCCAGCCCGCCTCGGGCCGCCTCTTCTCACACTTCCTGCTCGCGCTCCCGCCTCTGCCGCTGAGGTCCCCGCTCGCACCCTGCGCCGTCAATCGGCCTCGAGAGCCAATCCCCACCCTCCCTCGGCTGGGGGCGGGACTTTCCTGCCGTCCTGAGGCCAGTTGTGAACAGGCCGGTGGAGGCTCCGCCCCCGGCCCACCCCGCCGTACGCTCCCTTGGCCCCTGCCCAAGACTGTGCGCCCCTCCCCCTGGTGTCCACCTGCCCTAGACGTTCATACAGGTCCAGGATCAGGCTGTTATTCCAACGTCAACCGCCGTCTACTGAGAGCAAATCTGGACTTGGCTACCTACTGGCTCGATGACTTTGTGAAAATCTTTTACTTTACCTCAGTATCTTTATCTGTGAAATTTTATGGAATTGCCAGAAGGACTAAATGAGAAAAAGCATGTAAAGCCCCTCAACCAATGAATGCTTGGCATATACAAAGGAATCAATAGATGCTAGCTGTTAAAATATTTGCCACTCTCCATTTGTGTGATCTTGGGCAAGTCGCTTTTACCATCTGGGGTTCTGTTTCCTCATACAAAACAAAATATATGAGTTCCACAGCTCCAGGCTAGAGGGGGATTGGACAAGACCCCCACACACACCCTTTCGTGGACCGCACTGGAGGAGCTGGCATGTAAGCCCTGTCCAGTTTGAAAGCCTGCAAAGCAAAGATAAATATGGTTCCTGCCCTTGGAGCACTCCAGTGGGGCAGCGGAGCTCTCCTACCTCAGTCCCCAGAAAACATTGCGCTTTTCTAGCCCAGTATTTAACACAGTTCTTTATAATTATTCTTTGTCATGTGTCTGCTGCTAAGCTGAACCAGATTAATACCTTCAGAAGCTAATTTATGAAAGAACTAAAAACACTGACTCTCCTATCCTATAAAATAAATGTCTAGAAATCCAACAGTGCTGTTTCCCCATGAAAAATACTACTATGATACAATAAAACTGTAGATTTGTTATTATTAATATTACTTTAGTGTCTCTGCCTATTGGGCACACCAGGGCTGGGTTACCCCAAGAATCCAAGCCCTTTGAGGGCAGGAACCATGTCGTATTCCTCTCTGAACTCCCAGTGCCTGACATAGCACTGGGACATGGAAAGTGCTTGGCGCAATGTTATTGAGTGGATGGGTGGATGTACAGGTGTGTCACCAACTTCTGTGATACAAGGAAGGACAAATTGAGTGACAAATAGAAGTGCAAGCAATTTCCATCGAAAGCCAGAGGAAAAAGCAATTAACTCAGACAGGTTAGGATGGGGCGTGGATTGGCAAGGCCTTCCAGAGGAGAGAAAATTGGGCGTGGTCATTTTGCTTAATTAATCAGAGCTCTCTCTATTGAGCACTTGCTATGTGTTGGCACCTGTGCTAGTGTTTCGCAGACATTATGTCTAATCCGTGAGGTGGTTGTTATTTTCCCCATCTCCTGGAAGGAGAAACTGAGGTTCAGACTGATTCTATAGACCCCAAGTCACTCGGCTGGTAAGTGGTGGAGAGAGGATTCAAACCCAGGTCTCTTACTGAAAAGTACTTTGGCCAAAGTAGTTTGGTTCTTTCACTTTGAAGGACTGATTTAGAAGATGTTGTGGAACTTGAGGGAGGCTTGAAATCCGCTGTTTCAATAGGTCTGCACTGATATCCTAACACATTGGAAGATTCTGGAGCAAATAAATGCTAACACCCTGCTTCTTAGCCAGGCTCCTAGTTCCCCTCCACTTATTTATTTTATGCCTCCAGTGAGCTATGTTAGATTGGGATAAGTGTATCCATGTCTAATGGCTATATGAAAGCGAACCCAGTGATGTCTCTAAGTGCCATTACCTCTCACCTTTGAAAATGCCTTTGGCTTGTAGACAAACCCCAGTAGAATAGCCTGATGGTAGAAGCATGCTCCTGCAGCCCAGCTCCAGCACGTGGTATGTGTGTACACTTGGGCAAGTTACTAAATCTCTTTATCCTTCAGGTTCCTCCTCTGTAAAAATGAGATAGCAGTACAGTTCTTACTTCGCAGTGCTATGGAGAAAATGAAATGAACTAATGTGTGTAAAGTACTTAGAGGAGTGCCTGGTATATACTAGGCACTATATATGGGTTAGCTATTATCGTCTTCATCATCCTACTCAGGAGCGGGTGTTGAGGAGAGCACTGGATATACCAACTGGGGCTGTCATGCGAAAAGCCAAGGACAGAGATTCAGCAGACTTGGCTTCTAGCTCAAGCTTTGCCTTCTTTTTCTGTGTGTATTAGTCTGGTAGAGCTGCCATAACAAAGTACCTAGGACTCAGTGGCTTAAACAACAGAAATTTATCTCACAGTTCTGGAGGCTAGAAGTCTGAGATCAAGGTGTCAGCAGGGTTGGTTTCCTCTGAGGCCTCTCTCCTTGGCTTGTAGATGGCCGTCTTCTCCCTGCATCTTCACAGGCCTCCCTCTTCGCATGTACCTGTGTCTTAATTTCAAGGACATCAGTTCTATTAGGGCCCACCCTAATGACCTCATTTTAACACTATTTCCTCTTTAAAGACTCTATGTCCAAATACTGTCACATTCTGAAGTACTGGGGGTTAGGACTTCAACATATGAATTTCAGGGGGACAAAATTCAGACCATAACATCGTGTGACCCTGGGCAAATCACTTCCCCTCTCTATGCCAGTTTCTTCTTTTGTAAAATAGGAGTGAGAGCAGAGGCTGGAAGCACTGACCTCCGTGGTTCCTCTCAGCTTTGATGATGTAATTTCCCCTGCTGAGACCAAGCTCTATCTTCTGGTCCCCCCAACACTTTTAGGTCTGTTTTAGATGACACTATGTCCTTCATTCTACAAACGTATGTTGAGTTCCTGCTCTGTGCCAGGCACTGTTCAGCATGGGGAATTCAGCATTGAGCAAGATGGAGAAGCCTGTTTCCTGGCTTCCTGGGCCTTGCTGTCCAGCAGCAAAAGACAGGCTTTAATCAAACAGACTCACACACACTTACCTCTCATCGTCAGCCTTGTTGTTCCCGGGTAGAACCTCTTTCCTCCACTTGGCCACAGGCTACTGGTGCACATCCAACTTGTGTCCTCATCATGCTATGTACGAGGTCTGGCACATGCATGCTGAAGCCTAAAAAGAAGTGTTGCTGAAACAAATGAACAAATAAATGAGTACAACTACAAAAAAATGGTTTATATGACGACATCAAAAGCAGCTCAGCTCCATAAATCACTCTAAGATGTGCTGATTTCACAATGTTTAACAATTCTTGGATTAAAAAAATTCCATATTGGATTTGCTAATCCCCACTGTCACAACATGGGTGGCAACTGACTGAACTTTTGATCTGGCTTCATATCTTCCACACCTCTGGAAAGGACAAAGGTGTTTTTTGAAGCAGTAGCATGTAGTTGTAATCATTCATTTCAGTGGTGATACCAAAATAATCCTTTGAAATGTCAGAAAACAAAAACAAAAAAACCCACACATCTGTCAGCAGAGGGCTTCTCCCAAATGCCAGTTAGGAAATCCCGATCCTCCGCAGCCCCAGCCAGAGGGCTGGGTGGGGTGAGTGCCCGCTGTCGTGGGCAGCCAGTGTTTGTTGAGCTGCTAACATGTGCCAGGTCCAGGCCAAACATACGAGTAAACTGGTGGACAACAGAGCCTCTGCTCTTCAGGAGCTCAGTGTGAGGGCGGCAAATACAGATAGATATGGAGAAATAGATCAAAGGAAGTAGCGAGGATGGTGAGCACTGAAAAGGGAAAGTGCCCAGAATAGAAACACAGGATAGTGAGCACTAAAAAGGGAAAGTGCCCAGATTAGAAACACAGGGAACCCCTTTAGCCTCGGGGGATAGGTCAGGGTACAGAGTCTCTTCAGAAAGTCATAAAAGCAGCTCAAAAGGACTGCCCCAACTTCTCCTATTCGCAAAAGGGGAAACTGAGGTTCAAAAAGGGAAAATGATTTGACCAAAGTCCCCTGCAAAGGAGTGGTGAAAACAGGACTAGGACGACTCCTCTGACCCCTCTATGGCTACCTCACCAGTTTCAGGAAGCCTCAGCTTTCCAACTAACTATAACCAAACTCAAAGAGGCTCAGGACTGTGGGGGGCTGGGAGCGGGGCAGGGATTGCTTAGCAGTCTTGCTCAATCTTTTGTCTTCTACCCATGAAAAACTTCATCTATGAAAAGTTAAAAACTTCACTTTATAGACAGATCACCAAGATCCATTCATGAGATGTTCTAAGAATCACAGTTACTGTGGGCTGGGTTTGGAGCTCACGGCGTACATTTTATATTTGACTTGCCAGATTAACCAGATTCCTGCGGGTGGGCGGGTAGGTGTGTGAGAAAGAGAAAGAAGAGGGAGGGGCAGTGGGATCAGGTGAAGCAGGAAGTGTTCCTACTCCTTTTCAGTGGTTACTATTTTGAGTCTTAGTCACCTCCTGGCAATGATACATTTAAATACCTATTCCTATGGAAAACTTTTCTGGATGTGTCCAAATTATGACAGTGACACTCAGAATTGGACAATAAATCTACCTTGACTCTGATATAGATGTGGCAAGCCTCCCTTCTCTACCTTCTAGATCTGTCTATCATAGCTATGCATTTATTCGTTTATATACTCATCTCCACCTAGTCTCTGTGCTCCTAGAAGACACATAAATATCACTTCCTTGGGAAGGCCTTCCTGGATTCCTAGACGAGGCTATGACCCCTGTTCAGTGCCCGCATAACACCCCGTGAGGCTCCTGTCACAGCACCCACGGAACATTATTGTTTAATTGCATTCACATTTAGAACATCTATCTTCTGGCCGGGCGCAGTGGCTCACGCCTGTAATCCTAGCACTCTGGGAGGCCGAGGCGGGCGGATCGTTCTGAGCTCAGGAGTTCGAGACCAGCCTGAGCAAGAGCAAGACCCCGTCTCCACCAAAAATAGAAAGAAATGAATCGGACAGCTAAAATATATATATAGAAAAAAATTAGCCGGGCATGGTGGCACATGCCTGTAGTCCCAGCTACTCGGGAGGCTGAGGCAGAAGGATTGCTTGAGCCCAGGAGTTTGAGGTTGCTGTGAGCTAGGCTGACGCCACGGCACTCACCCCAGGCAAGAGAGTGAGACTCTGTCTCAAAAAAAAAAAGAACATCTATCTTCTCTGCACACCGTAAGCAGTTCTATGAGCACAGAACCTGGGCTTGTTTCAGACACAGATGCACCTGCAACGCATAGCACAGTACATGGCCCATGGGAGCCACTCAGTATTCAGTTGCTGAATGACTCATTCATTTTTATTTACCTCACTGGCACCTAGCACAATTCCTAACACAGACTAAGTGCTCAAAAATGTTGACTTGCATTAAAGAATTCCATTTCTGCCTCTATGCTGTTTGCAAAACACTTTTGCTTCCTCTTAGACTGAGATTTATAACAGCCTTATGAAGTAGGCAGAGCAGGGATTAGCATCCCACTTTATAGACATGGCTCGGGAAGCTTAAGCAGTTGCCGGAGAGCATCAGGTGAGAGAATGTCGGAGAGCGGAGGCCAGGAACATCCAGTGGCACGGGCAGTGCTGTTTCCTTGTTGTGATCCTATCAATATTGTCACTGACAAGAATTAAGTTCAGAGCCCAGGAACTCACTACAGGTTCAGGGCCTTTCGAAACCGCATACAGGTACTTTTTCAAAGACATTTTTCAAACTCACACCTACTTGGGGGAGTCAAGGTGGGTCGTGGGTTTTAGAGGCTCGCTTTCTGTGTCCTCCTAGGAAGAAACCTTACCACTTTAAGCCTCCATGCTCTCCTCTGTAAAATGGAAATAGTAATAGTACCCACTTCATAGAGGATTAAATAAAAGGATTAAAGAAAAGAATGTATATAATGTGGATGAAGTAAGTGCTTTATAATGTTGGCTGTTACTGGGTACAAAGGCGGCTGAGAAAAACTAAAATCTTAGGGAAAACTTGGCCTTGAGATTGATCATGAACCTTGCTCTGGAATATTCATAACTTTAAAGGAAATATAATGGCCAAGGTTCTAGTGGCCAAAATTTATTTCTAGTTCCAACAGGTGAGATTTAATAAGAGTAATTATGCTTCTCTTCCCCTCACCAACCTGCCCTACACACTCAATTATTTGTATTAATGAGAAAAGCTGCATTCACTAGAATGTTCTGCGTTTACTAGAGAAGGAGGCACTGGTTAAATCTGTTGTCGATTGCTGCTCCAATTACAGTGGTAGAGCGGTGTCTGTGGTAATTGGCCAAGCTAGCTGGCTGCAGTGCAAGTTGCTCAAGAATATAGAAGGTGGCACCATCTGAGGCCAAGTTGGTTAACTGTCATCTCAGCTTCTAAATGAATGATAATCCCTCATTGTGCTTTGGCTAGATGGCAAAACATGACAAAAGTCTGAATTTTGCAAGCTGAAGGCACTGGAGTCATTCCCCAAGCCACTGAGTCCCTGATGCATCTGATTTTTGGACATGTGGATTGTAAACAAGGACAAACGGGATAACAGGAGAGGCAGAACACTGAACAAAATGGTAGAGTGAAATTCTGCCACTCCCTTGAACCCTCTATGGCTCCCTCCTATTGCCTGCTGCAAAGTCTTGACTCCTCTGAGGGCCTGGAGTTGAGCGCTGAGATGCCCTCAGGAACCAAGGCAGCCAGCCACTCTCAATATTCTCTCTCTCCCTCTGTGCCTCCGACACCTGTTCTGTTCTCTCTGCAGGATGGGGCCCTCTGCTCTCTCATGGTCCCTGCTTCCCTACAACTTCTGTTTGCACTCAATCTGACAACAGCGCTGACTCTACCAGACTTTATAGGCCCAGCACCCACCAACTGCTTGCCACTGTCCGTGTGTTTCTTCGTGCAGATTCTCAGACGACAGAATCCACCTGGCAGCTTACTCAACGGTTTAGATAGCCCTCACCCACTTATTTACCTTGACCAGTCAGCCATGAAGGAGTGGCTTATTTTTGCCCTGATCACCAAGGGCTTGAGCAAGGACTATAGATGGGCACAATTCACAGAGAAGAGGGATCTATGCTACCTGAAATTCCATGAATTAGAGATTCATTTGCCCTTGCAAGGAAACACATTCAGGAGGGTGTGTTAGTTTCTTAGGACTGTCACAACAAAATGCCAAAATGGGTGGTTTAAAATAACAGAAATGCATTCTCACACTGTTCTAGAGGCTCAAAGTCCTAAATCAAGATGTGGCAGGGCCATGGTCTCTCTGAAGGCTCTAGGAAGGGTCCTTCCTTGCCTTTTCCTCTCTCCTGGTGGTTGCCAGCACTCCTTGTCCTTCCTTGGCTTGTTGGCATGTCACTCCAATCCCTGCCTCAGTGGCAGCACTCTCCTTGTATATCTGTTTCTGTGTCCAAATTTCCTTCTTCTTATAAGGATAGCAGTCATTGGATTAGGGCCCACCCTAGTCCAGTATGAACTCATCTTAAATTGATTGTTTCTACAAAACCCCTATTACCAAATACGGTCACAATCACAGGTGCCAGGGGTTAAGACTTCAACATATCTTTCTGGGAGACACAGTTCAACCCACAGAGGGTAAGGGAAGTAAGTAAGGAGAAATCATCTAATTCCCGCGTATCTCTCTGAGGGGTTGCAAGAAAAGAGCAGTTTCAGTTTCAGAGTGAGGAGACATGAGCTAGAAGTCATTCTGAGACTAGAGGCACTTCCTGGAGAAGCCAGGGTAGGGCGGTGTAATGAGGGACTTCGGACAGTAGGAGGCAGTGAAGGGACCCGGGTTCCTAGGGGGTTGGGAAATGAAAGCATCAGGAAATGGAAGAGGACAGGCTTCACTCATTTCAGAACTTGGTCGAGAACTCATTGAGTGAGGTCACGGGAATCCAGAGCCAACTTTCCACAGCACCTAGGATAGTGTCTGGCACATGATAGGTACTCAGGGCATAGGTACTCAGAAAGAGCGACAGGATGAGGGGGTGGGGATTGGATGTCACCTCTTGTACCAAGCGTCCCATGATCCCTGGGGCTGCGGTGACCGCCGTCCTCTACACCCCCACAGCATTCTGGCATGGCACTTGTCTTGCTCTATTGTAACCACCAGTTTACTCGCTGTCTCTGCCTCCAGCCTGTAACTCTGTGAGTTAAGCGTCCTTTCTGTGCATCACTGCATCCCAGAGCCTGTACAGAACATACACACAGTAGGCACTCAATAAATGTCCTTGAGTGAGGGGTGAAAATTATGAGGAACCCCATGCTAAAAACATGGCTGGGGGGGCACAGGGGAGAAAGAGCTGAAAGTTGGAGGTCAATTCAGGGCATAGTGGCTCCTAATTTCAGTTAGTCCCATGACTCATTTTCAAATTCTAAACCTGTCCTGCCACCCTCAGGGTTGGTTCAGGAGCAGAAAGGTCACCTTTGCCGTGGGGAGCTGGGGGGAGCAAGGGCGAAGCCCATGACACAGGTGCTGACACCAGCCACATCAGGAACCCAGGGGTTTTGAGGCTGTGGAGGCTGCACATGGCCCCACCTGGAAGAGCTCTCAGGGCTGGCATGTCCCCACGGTGAGGCAAATCAGGAAGAAGGATCAATACATGGTGTCTCTGGGTGACCAGAATGCAGGGCACCAGAGGCCAGGCCTCCAGGTGGGATCCCACTGGGCCACATCACAGACCCACAGTGGGCCTGAGGCAAGAGTCCACGTCTTCCTGGCTCGGCTTCCTCCTCCACCAACCAGAGGTGACCGCAGTACCTGTTGTAGGAGCTGTCAGGAGCCCAGCTTTCA
Organism: Indri indri; assembly: GCA_004363605.1. Classification (NCBI taxonomy): domain Eukaryota; kingdom Metazoa; phylum Chordata; class Mammalia; order Primates; family Indriidae; genus Indri; species Indri indri. Next base: position 152,812 of record RJWJ010000889.1, read on the forward strand.
AGTCTTTCTCGGTTAATTACCAGCTACATGGCCTCTGCCACCTGCAAAATGGAACTTTGCACTCAGTAGTTCCTCATATGCCACAGATAAGAAAGAACGGCATCCTCAGATCCAAGGCCAAGTTAGTTTGATCCCAGTCCCAAAGGTCTATGGACACTTATGGGAAATTGTCCTCATGATAAGGTACACATTGGACTCCTGCCACAGGAAGGGAGAAACAGCCCATGTCATTCTGTTAGCACAGAGCCTGGGGTGAAGGACCCATGTGCCAGCAGAGGGAGACAGAAGGAAGCGCCTACAAGATGCCTGTCAGAGCACAGGCACTCTGCCCTCTTGCCAGCCCCTCACCTCATGCCCCATAGGGGTCCTTTCTTTCTAAGGTGATTCACCTAGAGTCTGAGGCAGAATATTAAAATCAGTGAAGATATTTCCAAATAAGCAGAGTTGTCTTAATTGGATAAAAATTGAGCAGTTTTAAACCATAAGCATGAAACTAAAAACTCTGGAAAAGTCTGAGGCATATTAAAATGCTTAAAGATACATAAACATGTGCAAAATGTCTCAATGGTATATCCGTATTATCAACACATGGGTTTTTTTTTTTTCCAACCAATGTGTCATTTTGACTTACTTTTTTTTTTTTTTAATCAATTTACCGTCTGGAGTTGACCTAGAACCTTGGGAAGGATTCTAACTTCAGAAAATAAGGTGGGCAGAAAGCAAGGAGTAATTCCATAGTCATAGGATCTTTAAAAATTGCCTACCCAATCTGCTCCCTGAGTCAGGGTTCTCTCACTCTCCCACATCCCTTAAGAGCTGTGGTCACTATCTCCTTGAATATCCACAGTATTCATGGGATATTCACTTTCTTCCATCACTTTGGTTATATTGAGCAGAACTCTGTCTCATTGTTATGTTTATAGTTGGTCCAGTGTCTATCTCATGGGGCCACAAAAATTCCAACAAATTCTCTCTTTCACTCCACAGCCCATTAGACACTTGAATGAGTGACGGCACCCCTAAGTGTGTCATCCTCCTGGTTAAACATGCCCAGTTCTTTCAACCATTCTTCAATTGATGTGGAGACAAAGTGGGGGAACACTGCTGTTCTGGGGGCCAGGCAGAGCTGGCTTTGTATCCTGAATCAACCTAGGTACCCTTGGCTAAATCACACAATCTGCAATCCTGCCGCTATTTTGCAAAGCTGTTAAGAAGGCTAAATGACAGAATATGTGTAAAGTGTATGACATGGTGTCTGCCTCAGGGTGGATGTTTTGTATGATGGGAGGGAGGTGCCAATATTGTTATGGGACCAGGGACAACTTATCTGCTATCCTTCTCCATCAGAATAATTCTACATAAAATAGGAACGGGGTTGAGATATTTGGGAATGGAAAAAAAAATCTGGGGCTAATGTGGCCTAGCCAAGGGAGCCTGACAGAGAGGGGCTGGAAGTCAAAAAGAAAAGAGACAGGTCATAGAAGGCCAAAGAAGATTCTATAAAGCGAGGATGAGAATGCAGCTGGCAGTGTGAGGAACAAATTATATAGTGTACATGAAAGTGCTTTTAGAATAAATGCTCCCCTGTGTTCCCAGAACTCCTGGTGCTTTACTACATTGTGTTATGGCAATTTGTCAATGTGTCTATTTCCCCCAAAAACTGTAAGTTCATTGTAGTGGGAAAATATCGTTTTTGTCTGCCCAACTCCCTCCTTCCATAGGGGAAATGCTTCTCCCTCACCCCAAGTCCCAGTGGTTTAGGTGAGACTGTCAATTTCAGTACCCTGCGTGCTGTGGGACAGGACTGGGTCCATGAGCCAGGCCTGACCAGTCAAGGTACTCAATCCCTTTGTCCAGAGGGCTGGGGAGAGGCATGTGGCCAAAGTGGGGATGAAGTCCCTTCATGTATTTTGATCTACGGATGCTGGAAAAGACAAGTTTCCTTCTTCTGAATTACGAATTCTAAGAATATGAGCTTGGAGCTATAATTTGTTCAACAAGCATTCATCAACAGCCTAAATATCAATCAGTGTTGGGAGCGCCCAGTCATGAGAATATATACCTCTCTAGATATTTTAAACAGAGGGAATTTAACACAGGAGAGTGTTAAAGCAAAAAGGAACTTTGAATTAACCCAGAGCTTAGTAGCTGCTGGAAGAAGCTTCCATCCTAAGGAAGCTTCCTTCCTATCCTTGTTGCTGCGATAACAAAAGAGTACAGGTGGTGTTGCCAGACCAAGAACCTGGGAGAAAGGGAGGCCTGAGCTGGTGCTTTGAGCATGTGGCTGGTGCTCTGCATGCTGGTTGGAGAGCTGCTTAGGCTCGGAGGAAGTAGCTCCATTGACAGGTACTAGAAGTGCCCAAAACATCTGTTGCTCTCCATGTCTGCTGGAGCGTTGCTAACAGACGTCTGAAGCAGGAAAAGAGCCTCTTCTCTCCTCCTGTCTTCCAATTCCCACCAATGCCTTGTTGGAAGAGCCTATCTGAAAGCCAATTGGCAAGAGAGTCTGGGGAATGTAGTTGCAGGTCCAAGTCCCCCTAAAATCCATAGCACAGCAAAGGGAAGTGGAGATGGACGCTGAGAGCAATCAGGCAAAAGACCAGCCCCATGTGCAATGGGCTAGGTCTTGTCCTAGGGACTGGAGGTACAGCAGTAAGCAAGACAGACAAAAACCTGGCTCTCCAGAAACTTGCTTCTAGAGGGGATGGGAAACAATAAAAAGCAAGCTGTACACAGACAAGGTACGAGCAAGGACACAAAATGTCACTTGTCTCAGTGTAGGTTCCCTGGAAGCTGAGCATGAGCTGGGGACAAATAGACAAGTGATTTCTTAAGGGAGTGCTCTCAGGAACACTTGCTAGCGGGTGAGGGAACGTGATGGTTAATTTTATGTCACCTTGGCTAGACTATGGTGACTAGCTGCTTGGTCAAACAGTAGTCTAGATGTTGCTATAAAGGTTTTTGTAGATGTGTTTAGTCAACCTTTAAAATCAGTTGACTTAAAGCAAAGCATATTACTTTACAAGGGTGGGCAGGCCTCATTCAAACAGTTGAAGGTCTTAAGAGCAAAGACTGAGGTTTCCCAAAGAAGAACAAATTCTGCTTCCAGAGGACAACATATAAATTCCAGCCTTCCGATTCAAGACTGCATCATCAACTCTTACCTGAATATTCAGCCTCCAGCCCACTGACTTGCCCCATGGCTTTTGGACTTGCCAGCCCTGACAATTGCATGAGCCAATGCCTTAAAATCAACCAATCTATTTATCTATCCATATGTCTGTCTTTCCCATTGGTTCTCTTTCCCTGGAGAACCCTGATTAATGCAGGGAAGGGGAAGAAACAGAGCAAGGGTGTGCTTTTGGGCAGTCTAGTCTAGCTGGATGCCATCGGGAGCTCTGGAGTGTAAACTGCCACACAGAGTTTGCCCCACCTTGAGGCAAAGGAGGTGGGTGAGCTTTGTCCATCAGCCAGTCCCTGGAGCAATCCTCCAGAGAAGGGTGTGTGTGCAGGTTGCACTCATAAATTTAACTATCAGGAATTTATTTTCTCTATAATATTTTTTCAAAAGCCATGGTATTTTAATCCCAGAAGGTCACAGAGACTCCTAGAAGGAATGACAGGAATGAGGTATGATTTCTTCATCACCCATTGACATATTATAATAGAAGAGATTTCTTTAATTAAAACACTAGCTTTGGGTCTTGAGAGCTGTGGGGCTTGGCTCAAGGATTTAAGAGTTTTAGTTTCAGGTCCAGGTTGGCTAACTCACCAAATAACCTTAAAAAAAAAAAAAAAAAAAAAAAGAGCTTGCCTTCTTTGAACTTTACCTCTTGGCTATACCAGAGAGCTAGCCAGGGCAATAATTTGTTTTACTCATCCAGTTCTTCCAGTTACACCCCCACATCCCTGACGTTCACTACCAGGTAAATGGCAATTCTTCTGGAAGCTTCCCGGTCTCTCCGGGAAGTCATGCCCTTCCTTGTCTGTTCTCCCTTAGCGTTCTGCTTGCCCCTTTATGATTACATTATTGCATTATCCCCTAATGCACTCTTTACTTTCTAGGTGACCAAGCATTTCAATTTTCCTGGGGCTGAGGGGTTTCCTGGGACACTGGACTTTCAGTGCCAAAAGCCAGGCAAGTTGGTCACACTACTTTTCTTTGTGCTCCATTGACAATGAGTTCCTGGAGATATGGGATCCCATCCCACTCAACTTGATGTTTGCTCTTGCAGTTCTTACACAAAGCAGATGCTTCATTGTTTTTGGAGTTGCAGGGGTCAAGAAATAATACCTTCTTTTCTCCGCCCAAGTTCAGAACCCACTAAGATAGACACACACAAAAGTCAGTGTAAGGATAGCCTTGCTGAAATAACAGGAAAATATCTAATCCCATAATTTTCTAATAACAGCTAAGGAGCTATGAGCTCTGTCTCTGCTCTCTCTGCTGGCAGGCAACCTCCGGGACTCTGTTTTCACAACATCTCAAAGGAGCCCAGCAGACAAAAAGGAAATGTAAATTTTTTTACAGTTGCTAGACCTATTGACTAAAACTGTCTTTTAGCATATGTTTCTACAACCTGGAGTAGTTCCTGAGAAGGTCCTGGATGACAGCATGGGGGACAACCTCCAGACATGGAACGCAGCCCAAAATCATATCATGAGGGCAAGGTCACTTTATCCCTAAAGCAAAGGGACTGGATGGGGCAGTTTCACACAGCAGATTCCATTATCTGCTTGCAGTTAAGAAGAAGAAGAGTGGCGATTCACAACAATTAATTATTTTTCTCTTTGTCCCCATAAAAGCAGCAAGCCACTTGGCCTCGCTGTTGGCATCTCCCTTCTCTTTCTTTGGGACTCCATGCCACCTCTCTCTCTCTCTCTCTCTCTCTCTCTCTCTCTCTTTCTTTCTTCCCCGCTCCCTCCCCAAGATAGATAAAATAAACTTTTTACTTTTATATCTTAATTTCTGCATGAAAAATCTGTCTCCACCCATGCTGTGAGCACCTACTAGGCTTTCCACCCTAACAGTGGGACATTTATACTAATAGATGAAAATACCAGCTTTATTAGTGATGAAAACTAATATTAGAGAAGGCACTTAGGTCTTCTAGTCGATGGGCTTCTAATATGTCACCCCCTTAATTAGAGACTTACCAAATCACAATTTCCGATGTTTCTGGACAACTTCAAGCATCTGAGTGTCTGAGTGTGTGGAATGGAGCAAAAGGGACGCTGCCCACAGGTAGGCAGATCCCAAAGGGAAGAACAAGAGGCTAATCTCAGTATGAAAGCTCGTCTCCCAAACTTCCTTATTAGATAAGTCACTTCTCCTCTCTTCGGGATGAGGGAGGGAAAAGGGCAGGGGAAAGTAGGAAGTAGAGAGAAGTATTACTTCAATCTCCCTCCACAAGAAAATGCCTAACCAGGGGAAAGGAGAATTCCCAGAAGGACTGGTTGAATGAACGAATCAACAAATAAATACTGCTAATGCTGCTCATTCTTCACCTACCATCTGATCATTTGTCGGGGAGTCTAGAGCTATTGCAGGATAGGGGCTCCCCTCTATGACCAACTTCACCAGGCCCACTAGCAAGTGCAGAGGGGACGATGGAGAATGGCACCAGCTGGTGATTACTTGCTGAGATAGCCTCCATTGTCGATTTGACCACATGAGAATTTTCCTAAGCACTTGCTCTGTACCTACCTACCTGACATGGATTTCGTCAGCTATACTTTCCCGGGACTTGCCAGAGCCACATTGAGGAAGCAGTCATCATGGTATTCAGGACTTTGCAGCTACTGAAATATATCACCTAGTGTCAAAAACAGGATACTTGCCCATTTGTTAAATAAAATATTGCATTTGCTTAGGATGGAGGAGTTCGATCTTATTGGGGTGGTAGTGAAGGTTTGTGATGCTTCAGCTCAAGTGAGGTTCCTTTAGAGTTTCTGTTTATAAAGACAACAGTGATTCGAGGTTACGTTAGGCCAGAGAAGATTTGACTCAACTAGAGGGCTCCTGAAGTCCCGCTCATTCCCAGATGTTCTAGTGCTCCAACGCAACTTGAACCTTGCTTCCAAGGGTGATGGGTAGGGCCTAATAAACAAAATAAACACACTCTAAATGGTACTTTTTTTTTTTGTACCTAGCCAAGTATAAAGTGGCCAGGTTTTCAATTCCACTTAATAAATGCCTGTTACAGATTAACTTGATTCAGCGAGTGTGTAAGGAAGGGTGCAGATGAGGCCCACAGTGGCTCTGACACTGCAAGTAGTGTGTGTTTGTGTGTGTGTGTGTGTGTGTGTGTGTGTGTGTGTGTGTGTCGGGGGGGGGAGGGGGAGGATGTCATGTCCTGGGCGGCAGCGTGGTGGTGGGAAGAGGCATGGGCCTAGGGTGCAAGTTTCTCTGCACACAAATTCATTACAGACCCCTGAACTGAGGTCCTCTGACTCTCAGACTGCTCCTCTGTGAAATGGGGTGGGGAAGAGTTTGGCGAAATACCTTCTAGAATTTCTCTCAGCCCAAATAGAGCACCAGCAATCACTGGCCATCAAGCATGTCGAGCCTGGTAAAATCTTCACTGAGGCTCTTTTGACAATGATTTCTCTGATAGCTCTATGTCTTCTGCATCTTCTTGCAGCAGGTGTTTTCTCCTGAGTATGGCATGTGTAGAATATTAAAAAAGAAAAAGTGGCTCAGTGACTCAAAATTTAATATTTGCATTGCGATTATCTCTGACAGCCATCTTGTGAATCCTCAGATATTAACATTCCATGCCCCTCCCACGTCATATTTCATAGCCTCCCTGACACACATCCATCCACAAATAAGATTTCATTATTAAGAATTTCATTTCTCACAATGGGTTTTCCTTTCTGACTCAGGCTCCAAAGGCAACGAGCTGAGATTACATGATTTATTGCTTCCAATCTGCTGGCCTTGGACTGATAGGCCTGTGTGCCAATTTTATGGCACAATGAACTTTGGCTTCTTTACCAGCTTCTTTCCAGAGGAAGAAAATCTGCAGCCCTAACATCTTCAAAAGAAGCAAACAAAACAAGCAAACAAAAAAACCTCCCCCAGGATGTGCAGGCAAAGCCTTTCTCTTGGAATGAAAGCTCACATCCATTCACGACACTGTTATCCTATCATGGGCTATTGAAAATGGACCGAGGGAAACATCAGACAAACAACTGTACTGGTAGGAAATGGAGCAAACCCATTAACTTTTAATTAGTTTTCATGTAGAGTAAACATCTTTGTGTAGTAAACATCTACAATAAGCATCAGATTCTACTTAAAGCATATCAACTCATAATAGAGGTTTTTCCTATTGGTAATGGAATGTTTATGGAAATATATATTATTGCTTATATAATGTGTGTATGTGTGTGTATTTGTGTTTTACAGAGCTCGGAAGGATTGTGAAAAGAGGGAACATTGATACCTACTCAGTATATTAGTTTTCCTGTGGCTACTGTAACAAATTACCACAAAGTTAGTGGCAGAAAACAACGGAAATAGATTCTCTCATAGTTCTGCAGGCCAGAAGTCTAAATCAGTAGCACCAGGCCAAATTCAAGGTGGCAGCAGGGCTGCGTGCCCTCCAAGGCTCTAGGGAAGTATCTGTTCCTCATCTCTTCCAACTTCTGGTGGCTGCCAGCATTCCTTGGCTTGTGGATACATCTCCACATCTCTCTCTGCTCCATCTTCACATCACCTTCTCCTCGTGTGTGTGAAATCCTTCTCTGCCTCCCTCTTATAAGTACACACATGATTGTACTTAAGGCTCACCCAGATAATCCAGAATAATCTCCCCGCCTTGAAGTCCCTAACTTAAACACGTCTGCAAGGATCTGTCCCCTTTCTTTTGCCAAAAAAGGTAATGTTCACAGATTCCAGGATTAGAACATGGATATCTTTTGGAGGGCCATTTTTCACTCTACCATACTGAGCATTTACCCCATGCTGTTTGTGGACATTTTTCTGTATTCCTGTACCTCCTCCCACAAGCCTTCTATGAGGAACAAGCCTTCCTCGGCTGGGAATCAGAAAATCCAAGTCCTTTAATGACCAGCAGGCACGGCATTATCTTCTTTTTCTGTGCCCAGGAAGATATTGCTAACTAACCACAGTGCTAGTTTTTGCTAAACCTCTGGACTTGACCTCAGAATCCTTAATACAGTGTTTCAGGAAGTCATTGTGAATCGAAGCCCATTTGACACCCCTGTCTTGAACTCTGTCTCCTCATCCATAAATTGGTAATACTCCACGCTCATCTATCTCTCAGGGACAGCATAAGGATCAAATGATACAATGGATGGGAAAACACTTTATGAATGCTAAAGCAGGTGACTAAAGAAGAAGTTATGTTCCCAACAGGCTCTCATGGGGAGACTGTCTGGGAGACCCCTGTCTAGGAAGGTAGAAGGCTGTCAGTGCAAGAAGATTGTGAAGGTCAGGTTCAGGGTAGTAAGCCTAGGTCTGAACCACAGATGGTCATTCTTCCTTTTATTCACCTAATAAAACAACACAGGCAAACACAGTCTAAGCATTCAGTAAGCATAACTTAAAAATATTTTTACTAAGTGTGCAAATTTTGCACTCATGTCTTGCCTGGCTCACAATAGCTACCTATGCATGTTGGCCTAAAGTCAGGGCTATACACTTGCCAGGCACCCAGGCACCCTTAACTCTGTCATTCAAATTGTATTGATCCTTCAAGGATTATTGGAAATGCAGACTTCCTCCAGGAAGTCTTCCCTGATATGACAGGAAGTGCTCTTCCCCAACTCTAATCCCCAGTGTCTCTGCACATGCATTTTCTTAGGACAGGAAAAGGGACAACTCCATTCCTGTCTCCACAGATGTATCATGGGCTCTTGCCAAAAAGGATCTAAGTGAACACTGTAAATCCTCCTCCAAGATTTCAAAGTGTCTCCTCTTTTCCTTCCTGCCTTTGAAATCAGAAGATGATCCCTCAACATTTTGGAGACCCCAAGTGACTTTGTCTTGGCCGCTTTTACTGGGATCTGTTCTAGGCTTAGTTCTGCTACAGACCAGCTGTATGATCTTGACATGCTCTGAGACTCAGCTTCCTTCTCTAGAAAATGGGTAATTGGTAGAACACCTGCCCTCCCTGCTTCTAAGGGCTGTTGACAATGACTAAAAATACAGGCCTTGTTGCATACAGACTAGTTGAAAACCCAACTCATTTGCATTCTAGCTGTGTGACCCTGGGAAAGTTGCTGAACCTCACTGAGCCATGCTAACACATACTTTCTAGGCACAGTACCTCACCTCTAATAAGAGCTCTAGTTAACAAGAATTGCTATTTTAAAGGAATTGCTATAGCTGAAAGAGATGGTATGGTCGAATTGGAGGCACAGGCAGGACCGAGGGCGCTGGGACCAGACACGGAGCCCAAGAACAGGCATGCATGAAAGTCTAGGCAGTTAGTCCAGGAAGGAGGGAATCTTGTGGCTGAAGTTCAAGATCAGGCAGGTCGTGTTGGAAAAATCACAATGATAACAATCAATATACAGGATGGAATTATCCTGGGCATTTGTATACACCAACTTATTTAAACTCAGGCAGGTTGTACTGGAAAAATCACAATGATAACAATCAATATACAGGATGGAATTATCCTGGGCATTTGTATACACCAACTTATTTAAACTCGGGCAGGTTGTGCTGGAAAAATCACAATGATAACAATCAATATACAGGATGGAATTATCCTGGGCATTTGTATACACCAACTTATTTAAATTCCTCAGCAGCCCTACTGGTCAGGTATTCTTACCCTCCTTTTACAGATATGAAAAAGAGGCTCAGAGAGGTCAAATGACTTACCCAAGGTCATGTGAAAGATCAGGGCTTCCAACCCAAGTCAGTCTGTTGTCATAACTCTTGCTCTTAACTGCAAGGTAAAAATGGCATACGTAAAGTTCCCAGCACCACGCTGGGCACAGGAACAGGTGTTCAATATTTATTTCCTTGTCCCTGGTGGAAGAGCAATAGTGTGGCTGGTACCATGCTGGGGCAAAGCCACATTCTAACCCCAGGAGGAGAGCCTTGGAGAGGTGGATATTCCACAGGACAGTGGTAGTAGATGTGTTAGAGTATGATCCTTTGGCCATTTTTGAGGAAGAGGTGAAATACAAAGTGAAGCCTTTCCAGCTTATCTAGAATTGGCTAGTAAAACCTTGTTGAGAATAAAAACCTCCAGGTGTCCCATATTCTAAGTTCAAAGCCAACCACTTACACTCCTGCAGGGTTGATTGAGAAGGACCAGGCAAACAGAACCAGTATCAGCCCTTATCCTGCCATCACCAACCCCAAACTTGGGCAAGGTAAGAGGAGGCCTGGGAGTGAGGACAGGCTTGGCTGTGGAGAGTGCAGTGTTTGAAAAGAGAGTTTATCTCCTTTGCTCGCATCCCCATGGGGGAAGTGAACAGGACCCTTGACAGGATCCCCTCTCTGCAGCACAGGGAGGGAGACTCCATGCGTTTGTTGGGAATGCATTTGGATGCAAATTACAAAAAAAAAATACGACCTAAAGTGTTTTGAGTTGGTGCTTGCTGCATTGGTTCACATTAGGCATGCTCAACCATGCCATCAAGGACCCGGCCTCTTTCTTGCTCCACAATCCTTCATGTGTTGGTTTTCATCCTCTAACTTGTGACTTCATGGTTGCAAAAAGGCTGTTTTGCACTTCCAGGTTTTCTCCTGTTTAAGGTAAGAAGAAGGGGGAAGGGGAAAGCCGTGGGAGCTTGGGCTTCTGCCCCTGCCCCTACACACACTTTTTATGTTTCATTGGCCAGAACTGGGTCACTTGCCTGTTCTTAGACCAATAAAAGGCCAAGGGGCATGACAATACTGTGAACCGCTTTGACCAATCAAGATTCATCCCTTGGAGCTGCAGTAAGGGCCTACGCTGCAGATGACATGGGGTCTCCAGCCACGACCTGTGGAATTTGAAGAAAGGGAGGTGGAAGGGCAGGCAATGGACAGTATCTTCCCCACCTCGAGAGAATCAGTGGAAATGTTTAGTGCCTACAAAAAGAGGAGACTGACATCCCATTCCCTGACTGGACACTCACTAGGTCTTAGTGCTATACGGTTTGGAAAAGGGACACTGAGGAGAGCTGGGAAAGCCAGGCAGAAAGGGGCAGGGACCACTCCCTCAAATCCCAGATTGTTGAGAGATAAGGGAAAGGATTCCCACTGAGGCCCAAGTACTGCAGGGACAGGGACCCCAAGGGACAGATGAGATTGGGGGTGGTGGGCTTGTTGGGAACCATCACTGATGAAGCAAAGAACCAGCCAGCATCCAGGTGATGCAGTGGGAATTGAGACTGCATGGTCGAGAAAGTTACGTTACATGGAGGAAGACACAATTTTAAAGGGCTCCACCCTGTGACTAACTTCTCTGTGTCTCACAGTCATGCCTTCACATGGTTTTCTTCTATGCCTTTCCATAATGGTTTTAACCACCATCTTGCCAACACAGTACCTTCATACAAGGGAACAATTCTCTCCCTTTACTCCTCACCCTCCATTCCACTCTCCAGCGGTGTTTCTGGCCCCCACCTGACAGGAATTGAGAGTACAGGCAGTGTGGTTATCAGGTGCAAGGCAGAGGCCCCACAGTTGTAAGCACAAACCCAAGGTTAGCTCCTTCCCTGCACTAAAGCAGAAATTCCCTGGTGGGAGTCAGGCTAGAACATGTCAGCTGTAATGCAAGGCAGACTGAAATAAATGCTGTAACAGAGGATAATGCTACTTTAGAGATGAAGAAACTGAGGCTCATAAAAGTTAAATGACTTGCCTGAAGGTCCACAACCTATAAATGACAGAGCCATCCATCATGCCAGGTATTTTGGGGTCTCATCCTTGGCCCTCTCTGCCACACCATGCTGCACTGAGATACTAGGAAAGAAAGAGGTAGTCTCACCCCACCCCTCTTCTCCTCCCAGTATCTTCTGTCTCTAATGGATCTACCACTTTGGTACCACTGTTCAGCCCATCTGGCATCTCTGTGGGGGAGTCGCATCTTAACCTTCGGACCTTTTCCCCCAAGAGTTCTTATTGCTCACCAGGAGGTTGGATGAGAGGGGAGCAGCTATGGGCCCAATAGGAAAGCTTGGGGCTTACTTTACTGGAGGTATGTAAATGGGGACCCATTTTCTGGGGAGTTGGTAGCCATGTGCATCAAAAGTCTTAATAACATGGATAGCTTTTAATGCACTAATTCCACTACTAGAAATTTATCCTGAGGAAATAATCAAACAAGTACCTAAAAATAGAAACAAATGTAAAACAAAAAAAGTCTAACAGGTCTCAGAGACTAGGTAAAGATAGCATATTCATACAGTGGAATACTATGCAATCATTCAAAGTGATGATGTCAGTCTATGTTTATTGTTATGTCAATAAATAACACAATAAACAAAAAAAGGTCATCTGTACCATTCAATTCCATCTTTTGTAAATAAATTATATTTGGGTGTGTGTGTATTTTTATACAGTGTGAACTCTTCTAACTGACCTCCAGCCACTTAGCTGACTCACCAGCTGAGTCAGCCCTCCCCCTTGCACCCAGAAAGCCTTCGGGCTGATGCTCAGAACCGCCAAAGGTTCTGGTGGGGGGGGTGTACCTACGCGCCTACCTGCTTTTGCTCCCACCAGACAGCTCATGTGCTTAGCAGGAGTCAGTTGTGTAGTTCTCTTTATGCCAACTTACTTACTTACTGTAATTTCATAGTTAAATATGAAACAAATTGAAAAAAAGAATGAAAACAGAAAAAACCTATTAAAAAAACTAAGTCGAATGACTTGAAGAACTCAACAGCTATTCTATTGTGGGTAGGTACAAAGGATGGGGGTTAGATCACAAAAACTCAAGATTCCCCTCTCAGAGTGCTTCACACATGTTTTTAAGTTCTCCTTCTTCTTCAAAGAAGCCAAAAACAAGAATTTGGAGACAAAATATTATGATGTCTACTAAGAAAGACAAAGGCGGCTGGGTGCGCTGGCTCATGACTGTAATCCTAGCACTCCGGGAGGCCGAGGCAGGAGGATGGCTTGAGGTCAGGAGTTCGAGACCAGCCCGAGCAAGAGCAAGACCCCATCTCTATTAAAAATAGAAAAATTAGCCAGGCGTGGTGGCATGCTCCTGTAGTCCCAGCTACTCGGCAGGCTGAGGCAGGAGGATGGCTTGAGCCCAGGAGTTTGAGGTTGCTGTGAGCTAGACTGACACCACTGCACTCTAGCCCAGACAACAGAGCAAGACTCTAACCATCCCCACACACACAAAAAAGTCACATAAAAGGCTATATTAAAACATTGATATATTTTAAGTTAAAATAAAAGATTTAAAGTATGTATGTATTTTATTATTATTATCATTTCTTATTTCAACTACATTTTTCATTTACCCCTGTGGTTCTCAACCTGCTGGCCATGGCCGGGTACTGGTCTGTGGCCTGTTAGGAACTGGGCTGTGCCTCACCGCCTGTGCTCTGCACCCCATCCT
>RJWJ010000890.1:0-26702 GCA_004363605.1 Indri indri
CAGGGGGTTTGAGGCAGTATAGGCTGTTTCTGCTGTTACCAGCACCAGAGTTCTTTTCAGTTATCTGACCTCCTTCTCAGACATTCTGAGCCCAACCCTAGCTTTGGGTGTCCCTTTAAGGGGCACAAAAGAACCACAAAATCCACCAACTATGTGTCCTCATCTGTAAGGCAGGGCCTCCACTCACCCTGCCTTCCCTCACAGGGAGTGTGCAATGCTGGATAAAAAAGCACACTAGAAACTATCAAAGAATTATAAAGGGAAAAGTACAAACCAAACTCAAAAGTGGAGACTGTCTTGGGGTGTGGGGAGGAAAACCGGGAAGAGAGTAGTAAAGGGGAATTCACTTTTATCTGTATGATTTTTTCTTTAAAAAAAAAACAAAAAAAACCGGACAGGAAACAAATATACACATTGTTACACAATGGTTAATTCTGATGGTAGAGATAAAAGGTTTTCATTATTCTTTTTTTTTCCTGTGTTATTCTAACTTCTAACTAAAAATACCTTCCCCCTAATATTGGATGAAACTTAAAGAACTACTGCTATGCCCTCATCTTACGGATAGGTAAACTAAGGCTAAAAAGGAAAAGGGGATTGGTTTAAGACCATGCCAAGGGCGAGGCTGGGATACAGGTGTTCCAAGGCCAAAGGTGGGATGCTTTCTGCTATCTGAGTCACCTCCTGGCCAGACAGAAGTGCCCCTCCTGCTCTGGGCTGTCTCTGCATCTCACAGCGATCCAGGAAGGGCCTTAACATCACCCCCAAGGTGATGGTGTTGGGAGGTGGGGCCTTTGGGAGGTGATTAGGTCACGGGGGCAGAGCTCTCATAGACTGGCTAAGTGCCTTACAGTAGAGGCCTCAGAGAGCTGCCTCATCCCTTCCCACCATGTAAGGACACGGCAAGAAGGGGGCAGCCTCCTACCCAGTAGAGGGCCCTTGCCAGAACCTGGCCATGCTGGCACCAACCTCAGACTTCCAGCCTCCAGAACTGTAAGAAATAAATGCCTGCTGTTTATAAGCCATCCAGTCTGTGGCACAGGCTGAGCATCCCTAAGCTCAAAGTCCAAAATCTGAAATCTGAAACCTTTGAGCAGTGACATGACACCGTAAGTGGAAAATTAAACACATAGATTAAACACATAGAAAATTAAACACGAACTTTGTTTCATGCGCAAAGTTATTAAAAATATTGTATAAAATTACCTCCAGTCCCTGTATGTAAGGTATATATGAGACATAAACGAATTTCATGTTTAGATGTGGGTCTCATCCCCAAGATATCTCATTATATATATGCAAATATTCCAAAATCCAAAATATCTCAAGTCCCGAACACTTCTGGTCCCAAGCATTGTGGATAAAGGATACTCAACCTATACTTTGTCAGAGCAGCCAGAATGCACGAAGACACCGCCTCTTCTGGCTCTCAGTCCATGAGGCCCCAGAGCGCCCACACCTCCTCTGGACGCTGAGAGGCACACGACTGTGGGGCCTGGCCATCACAGCCACGTGCTCCCCCATCTGCAGATGCGGGTTCAGACTAAAGCATGCACCCTAGGTGAGTCCAATCAGAATGGTGCTGTGGCTTACGTCCCACCAGACTTGAAGCTGGGAGGCTACAGGGTTGGAGCTCTTATCTTGCTACCCTGGAAAGTACGTGGCTGGCCAAAGCCAAGACAAAGTAAAGAACTAGGCCTGGTGACACCACATTAGCCCCTGTGACATGAAGTCTGAAACGAATTCTGCCTGGGCATTTCCCTTTCATGAGCCAAAACAACATTCCTCTGTTTCATTTAAACCATTTAGTTCGGGTTTCCTGTCACAAACAGCTGAAAGAGTCTAGACAGATAAAATCTGCACACCCCCCATCAAGACTAATTTCTTTAGAGCGCGCCGTCTTATTTCATTCAGACCACTGGTCCTATATTTAAAAACAGCAGTAACTTTCATTTATTCCATCCTAACTGTCAGGCGAGAGTAAAATACATCACAAATACTTCATTTATCTCCCAACAATCCTACTAAAACCCCCATTTGATACATGAGGAAACCTTCGCACGGATGTTCGGTGACCTGCCCAAGGCCACACCCCTAGGAAACGGCCTCAGTGACGTGCGGCTCTGGCTCCCTGGTCTGCACGCTGCCGTGCCCTCTTGTGCTGGTGCACACGAAGTTCAAAGCAAGGCCCAGGCTGGGGCCCCCAACGCCAGCAGAGGATGGCCTTAACCTTTGCCTGTGTCAGCCCCCACCTCCAAATGTATTTTCGATACTGCGTTTTTAAAGTGTTGTTGAGGTTTAAAACTCTGTTGAGGCAGACTAGGCAAACCAGCCCTCGGCTGAGAAGTGCTGGCGCATTTCCTCAGGCACACAAGGCTCTCAGAAAGAAGTCAATGACCTGGTTTTGAGCACGGCTCTGCCGCTCACTGGCTGTGAGGCTCCTGATCTTGGGCTCCTCATTTGCAGAGCCGGTCATCATTTGAACCAAAGGGGTGTTTTGGGTTTATTGTTTGTTTGTTTGTTCATTGTTAGGATTAAGTGGGGAATAATATGCAAAGAGTTTGGCAGAAAAATTGGTTCTATGTTGGGTCCCTCTGGCCATCCCCTCCACACACACTGCAGCACTGGAAGTCTCTGCCTCTGGACCTGCTGCCTTGGGGTCTGCAGTCTCTGGCCAGCAGGGGCAGCTGCCTGGACACCCAAACCCTCCGACCGCCCTTCTCCACCTTTGAGCTCTCTGTTCAGACAGCCCTTCCCCACCCTTGGGCTCTCTGGTGGCCACCTGCCCAAGTCCACTCACATCCAGGTACCAGTTGTATCCTTCTCTTATTTTCTTCTTTTA
The DNA here is from genome assembly GCA_004363605.1 of Indri indri. NCBI lineage: Eukaryota > Metazoa > Chordata > Mammalia > Primates > Indriidae > Indri > Indri indri. The sequence goes on from RJWJ010000890.1 coordinate 2,843, forward strand.
ATTGATTCTTCCTTACTAAAAAAGTATGTTAAAAGGAAACTTTATACACTAGTATAAATAGAAAACTCATATTGTCTGCCATACACCCTGATGAATCGAAACAGTGTTTAGATTCTGGGAGGACACTGTTGCCTGCAGAGGCTCTAAGCCCATCTGCCTGCTTGCTCGAAGACAGGAAAATATTAAAGAGTGTTAAGGAAAGTAGGATGGTGGTGGCCAGGGGCCGGGGGTAGGAGGAAACAGGGAGTTATTTAATGGGTACAGAGTTTTAGTTTGGGAAGATGAAAAGAGTTCTGGAGACAGATGTGGTAACGGCTGCACACCAATGTTAATGTACTTAATGCCACTGAATTTTACACCTAAAAGTGGTTAAGGAGGTAAATTATGTTATATGTATATTTTACCACAGTTTAAAATAAAAGAAAAAATTTAAACAACACACTGGCACCAGAAGAAAACATTTATGTTGAGGAAATCTAAAGCATTGACAGTAAATTTTAAAAGAGTGAATCTTTCTAATTTCCACCGTTGCCCAAGGCTGGGCTGTCACACTGAACGTGCCAGTGCCGGGGAGGCACTGCCTTTGAGGGAGACGTGCCCCACTCTCCACAACACAGGAATAGGAGGCAGGAGGTGGGCAGAGGACAGGAGAACCTGGAGACACTGGAGGTCGGGCCAGAAAGCAACAGTGAGAAAAAAAGAGAAGTGAGAATTGCACAAAGAACAGGGATGGGCGGGAAAAGTGACGACTTATCCCACCACCCTCCCCCCACCTGCAGGGTCCAGCCCCTCATGACATACGGAGGCAGGGTCTGCAGAGCGGAAGCTACCTGAGCGGCTGCTGGAGCCCAGGCAGAGCAGGGAACCCACAAAGGAAGCAGAAAGAAAACAACCCAGGCTCCAGGTCAACTCAAGTCAACAGATACTTGCTGGCACCTCCCGGCTGCGGGTCTGGTAGAGGGAGGTGGGCAAGGCCCCCTCCAGCCCTGTGGGAGCCACAGACGCAAGCAGCCCTGGGGGCCAGGTGCAGGGGGAGAGCAAGGCCCGGAAACCCAGGCCCAGTCCAACCCCGCCCAGCATGTGACCTGGCAATCCCCTTCCTGTCTCCTAACCACAGCCCACAAGGGCCCACATGGCCCGGCCCGGCCAACCTCTCTAACCTCCCCTCCTACCACCCTTGCTCTCACCAACTGTGCCTCCTTTGTGCTCTTCCGACCAGCTCAGTCTCTCCTCAGGGCCTTTTGCACTTGCTGTTCCCTCCAGCTACACCTGCTCAGGTCCCAGTCTGACTCCAAAGAGGGTCATCCCAACCATACTACCCAAAAACGCACCCCATCTCCTGTGGTCCTCATCTCAGCATGCTGTTCTGTTTCCCTCACAGACGTATTCCTACGTTAAATGCATCCATCGATTTCATCCTAATTATTTAACTCCCATAATCAACTATGAGTCCCACAAAAGCAGGGCATCACCTGCTCCTACCCTATCACATCGCTGGACCTCGAGTAATTCCTGGCTCACAGCAGGAGTCTCAGATATTTGTCACTTATTTATTCGTGAAACGCACACGGTCCACCAAGGCCTGTCCTGCATTGGACAGGCCCTTACACTATGCTCTCCTGGGCCCTGCAGGAGATCTGGCATCTCCACCCCTCCCTCCAACTGCCAGGAATGACACCAAAGAGGACCCCAGGTGACACCACACTAGGCCAAAGCCTATGGTTCTAAGGCCCCTGGCAGAAGAAAGGAGCAAAGACATTTGATCTAGGTGCGTAACAGTTAAGCGTGCACACAAATGGGTGGCAAGGGAAGACACTCTCGACCAAGGGAGGAGAAGCACAGCCATGGGGTCGGGGAAGGCAAAATGAATGGGTACAAAAGGGGCAGACTGGCCAGCCCCCAGTTGAATGAAGCTCGCTTTTTTTGGTTATGTTTCCACTTTGTAAATTTTTTATTTCAATTTTGGGGCCAGCTTCCCTCAGGCCCTGCTGCCTCACTTGTCTAGTTGCCAGCACAGGAAGTGCCTCTGTCCTGGAGGCTTTGAGCCCTGAGTCCAGCAGAAGGCAGCTGGGCTGGCTGCCCCCCACCCAGGCTCAGTATGCTGCGGGGTCTCCGGAAGAGCCAGAGGAAACCCTTCTCCCACCTTCCTCCCCAACTTTACTGACAAAAGGCTGCAAGGTGACTCCCTACTGCTTCCTCCTGCTGGGGCAGGCGGAGGGACCTTAGATGTCCATATCCAAGGGTAGCACTGGCAACTGACCTCCCGAAGTCACCGGTCGGCAAAGAGAAAGGGACTGTGGGGTCTTTCATGCCCACTGATTCCCTAATGGTCATCTGAGCCGCCTGGGATCAGCACAAGGACACGTTCCGCAGCGTGGTCCCATGCCCTCCCTGGCCCAGAAAGGGCTCCCACTTGCCTGCCCAACAATCCTTACACCCACAGCTGAGCATGTAAGAGAGGGTGCACCCTGGTACAGGACCAGGCCTGGCAAACACATCAGGCACCTCCAGGGTACCCAGGGGAGACTTCTGGCAACAGGGAGGGAGGAGGAGAGTCTAGGCACAGCTCAGTGCAGCGGACGCCATGGATGCTGCGTCCAGAAACTTTTTACTGGGCAGGTCCACACCCACCCTCGCCTCAGGCAAAGGCAGTGCTGCGGCTCATACTTCAGCAGGGGTGCTTTGTCCAGAGGCCTGCCATGTCACACAATACCCCCTTCCCATGTCGGGATCCACTGGCTGCCTGAAAGCGGGTAAAAAAGGTCAAAAGTTTGGTCTCTCCTTGCAAAACCTACAGTGTAATTCAACTCCAGAGCATCAGGTGGGTCAGCCCAAGGCTAGACTTTATCCAAGACCACATCCTTGCTCATCTTCCCTTCCCTTTCCCGTGTCAACAGAAAAGAACCCAAACTCCATAAAATAATTTAGAGAGGTTTATTCTGAGCCAAGTATGTGCCACCGTGAGCAAGTGGACTCGCAGTGGTTGGGTTACAGTTTGGTTTCATACATTTCAGGGAGACAGTTATTACACACAAAGTCACAAATCAATACATGGAAGGCATACACTGGTTTGGCCCGAAAAGGCAGGATATCTCAAAGTGGGGGGCATTACAGGATATAGGTGGGTTTAAAGATCCCTCGATTTGTAATTAAAGAAATGAAGCTTTGTCTAAAGGCTTGGAATGTTTTAAGATAAAAAAGCCTGTTAATCAGAGACAAGTTAGGACTCACGATCTGCAAAGTAAACTGAAGACATGCAGGTGTGGTTTAAGCTTTGTCTCACACAGCCTCAGGCCTGGTAATGAGTTACAAAGGACACCTCCAAGAAGGGAGAGGGGACACGAGGAGGCTTGTCTGACTTCCCTTCTCACGGCGACTCACCTTTAGGTTATTTCTGGGGTCCCCTTGGCCAAAAAGGGGTCCCCTTCAGTCAGCTGGGGGGCTTAAGATTTTACTTTGTTTCACACCTACTTCCCAGAAGAGCACCTTCTGGCAAACCACACACAACAGAATCCTGCCTCGGGCTCCACTTGTGGGAAACCCACCCAAGGCACTCAGTGGAGGATCCAGAACACCCCGGGAAAGTACGAAGGGATGATGCGACATCTAGCCGGCAGAATGGGGCTCGGACACTGAAACCTCAGGAGGGTTCTGGAGCAACACAGAAAAACACTTGGGCTGTAATGTTAGCTGGTGGTTAGCAGAAGAGGACGTTACCAAGTGGCCCATACGACCAGGTTTGAGGCAGTATAAGAAGGGAGCTGCGAGGGGAAACATCCACGACTAAAAGGAAACCAAAACGCTCACTGTGACTGTATAATAGTCAAAGGACTATGGCATGATTTCTTTTTCTCCTCTATTCTCCCACTTTTCTATATACAGTCATTTTGCATATAAAAGGATAGCTTTAAAAGGAGCTAATGACATATACTTTATGAAGCACTTTCAATAATGCAAAATATCTAAAAGGAATTAGGAACTTGTCACACCACCAGAAACGCAAGCCAGATGCAATTGCAGGGATTCAAGAGTCTGGCAAATTAGCCAGAGGCTGCAAGTCCCAAGGTCTAATAGGGCGGACAGGGAGCCATCCCAGCAACTTCTGCTCCAACTCAGTCTCTATTCACCACCCTCCATGACTTTGCGGAGATCACTTCCCTCTCTGAGGTTCAGCCTTTCCCAATCTGAAATGCGGGTAGTTTAGACTAGATGACCTCTATGGTTTAATGTAGGGAGAAGGCAGAAAGAGAAGGTCGAGAGAGCGTGAATGCAGCCATTCGGACCAACACCAGACCCTAACCACCCTGAACAACGAAGTCACCAGGATGAACTAAAATTCCTTAGGGACCACAGAGTTTTAGTTTTCTTTGTTTTTCATCTCAGAGACTGAACAATGAACTCCCTGGATAAAGAGCTTGTTTTCCTCCCAGGTTTAGATGACTGTGGATATACAGCTTGTCTGTATGCCAGCTCAAAACCTCCAAAGGAGATTCTTCGAAACTAGAGCAATAGATGGCTACACTAGGAATAGCACCACTAAAAATAAAGAAAACATTTTCAGCACTTGACTGATGGAATATTTTCCTGCGAAGTTAAGGGCAAATCACAACCACCAAACACCTCTGAGAAGACACTTAAGATAAGTAGCCACACATTTGCAATAAAAACTATGGATCAGACACTAAACAAGTTATAAGGTACTTAGCACTTCTCTGAGGCATCAGAGATTAGGAATGTTTTTTCCCTTCCTCCCACCAAGTACGTTAAAATCCATCAGCTCCTTTCAGAAAAGAAAATGCAGTTAGGGAAAAAAGAAAAGTGTTGTTATTTTAGAAAAAATAGTATTGTTACAGAATCTCAGAGGAAGTAGCACACAAATACATCCAAAAGGATTCACTTGAAGCCAGCTGTTTTTAATAACCAACTTCCTCTTTCCTGCCCATGTGTCAAGAGAAGAGACAATTTTCAAGACGAGAACGAGCGTGTAACTCCTCCAAAGTACTAACAGTTGATCTTCCCACATAAGACAATGGCTTAGACGGGGAAACAGAAAACCTAAAACCCAAACTCAGTCTCCGATATCCAGCTAGAAATAAGAGCCTCCAGGCAGGCACAGAAAGCACTGAACCCGAAGTGCAGTGGGCTGACACAGCACATCTTTACTTCAAGAGGCAGACTGTCGAAAAATTAACAGGGGCAAGCAGAGCAAGTAACAGAGGATGCTGGTCTGAGCTCTGGGCATCACGTTGACGTGTACGCCCCGACTACCACCCAGGCAGACTGAAACACTCGCGTTTGGCTCTGTAATGTGGTCACACCTTGTTAGGCCTCAACTTTGACCCAGCCTTAAAACAGAAAAATAAAAGAAGCCGAAAAAGTGTATCCTCGGGGCGTGAAGGGGGCAGGAGGCTACCTTCTTTCCACCCCTAGCAAGGCTGGCGCTTTGAGGCCTGGGTGTGGCCCGGTCTCACCCGGCTAGAAGGCTCCATTCTTCCCGCCTGCAACACGGAGGGCCTGGACCACATCGCCCCGCCCAGTCGGGGTCCTGGCCAGGTCTCCCTACGGGGAGCACAGAGGTCTCTAGTTTCATTAGTCGCTCAGGTTCCACGGGTCACATTCCACGCCCCCCACCCACCCCCCGCCTCCTGAAGAAGACCTGAGTCCCCCAGGAACCCCCAGGGAAGGTGATGAAAAGAGACTTTGAGCATCAAGGCCCACCCCGCCCTGGGCAAGCTGAGGTGAACCGCCAACCATTCCTTTGCCTCTCCTTGCTCATCTGTGAAACAGACCCCTAGGGTTTCCTCCGAAAAGCCTTTCATCGCAGGTTTACCTCCCTCCCAACGACGCTGAGTGGGTGTGGCTCGTCTCCCACGGACGCTGCCACACCTCTCCACAAAGCCCGTTCCCACACCTGCCCGGCGCCAGCGAAGAGACCCCGGGCACTACACAAACTCAAGAAACCGGGCCTCCAGCCTAGGGCTTTGCAGGGCCCTGACCGCCCGCTGCCGGGAGCGCTGGGCCGAAGGGGAAGTGAGACCACAAGGACCCCGGCCAGAGCGCAGCTGGCCTGGTGCCGCCCTCTCCCTGTGCAAGTCCTGGAGACCCGCTTCCCAGGTCGGGCCCCGCGCAGGCCACACGCTGCAGCTCCACACGCCGCAGCTCCACACGCCTCTCCCAAGTCAGCCTGGCTCCTGGACCCCTCCTCCCGCACGACCCCCACACACAGGTCACGGCCCGCCAGGCCAGGGCCCGCTCTCCCCCCGCCAAAGCCGCGCGGAGGCCCGCGAGGCGCCATGCGCAGAGGTGGCGACCCGCGCGCACGCCGCCGGGTCAGGCGCGACCAGCCGCTGCGGCCGCAGCCGCGGCCACCAGGCGCCCAGCGAGAGCGCGCGGCGCACCTGCCGGCCCCGCCGGCCTCCCGCGCCAGCCCGAGCCTGGAGGCCGCGCGCGCCCACCGGCCACGCGGGGCCAGCTCGGCGGCCGCGGCCGTCCTCCTGCCCGCGCACCTGCAGCGCGCGCCCGCCCCGGCCCGGCCGCCCGGGCTTGAAGGCCTCCCCGGGCCCGCGAACCCTCCCTGCCCGGCCGCGCCTCACCAGCGGTAGCAGCCCTCCGAGGCCTCCAGTGTGAAGTTCACGCGCGCGGCCCTCGTGAAGGGCAGCAGCACCTTGGGGATGTTGAGCTTGGCCACCGCGGCGGCGGGGCCCAGCGCCAGCAGCACCGAGAGCGCGAGCAGCAGCGGCGGCGGCTCCCGAACCCGCGCCGCCATCCTAGCGCGCTTCGCCTCCGGCGACCCGGCCGCCCGCGCGCTCCCCCTGGCGCCCTCCGTGCGCGCCGGGCCGGCAGGTGACTAGCGCGGGAGGCAGGGGGCGGGGCGAGGGCCGCTTCCTGGGCCCCAGCCGGCCGAGCGCGGGAACTGAGGGGGCCGAGCTCTAGGCGACCCCACCCTCGGCCCCGGCCCCGCGCGCCGGAACACGGGGTGGGGGTGGGGGGCGCGTGCCCGGGCCACCGGAGCCGAGGGAGCAGTGACGGGGCGCGCGCCCCGCGGGCACCCCTGGACCGCGCGTGGAGCCCCGCTCAGTTTTCTGGCCTCCACGCTCATCCCTGGGCCTTCAGACTCTTGCCGTCCTGGACGCCAGTGGGAGCCTTGCGGCCATGGGCAGCGTTCCCCGGCCCTGATCAGCGCCTCCGGCGGTGGAGCCAGGCCACCGGGTCCTGAGACCTTGTCCTCAGGCCGGGACCGGACAGTCAACACGCGAAAGGACACACACCCCAGGACATTTGGGGTGTGGAGTACCGGTGCCTGCCTCATCCCAGTCCGTGCTTCCCAGAAGAGGAACCCTCGGTTCCGCAAGGGAAGCCAACGGCTGAAGCACTTCGGCCTTCTCACAACCTGCCCAGGAGGCGTTTTGATCCCATTTTTTTGGGAGGAGACGGGTTGTATGTCCCCCATATCTCCCAGCCATCAGGGCAGCGCTGGGGCCTCTCTGATCCCCAAGGCTTTGTTCTCTGCGCTGCACCCACTGTCTTCCGGAAGCCGTTAGAGGTTACCCGAAGGCAGATTTAGGGCGCCAACACTGTCAGAAGCACACCCTACTCCTTCCCCCACCCTGGCTAAAGAAAGTTCAGCATCGCAAAATTCATCTGCACACAGAAATTGACGGTCTCAGATTAAGCGTACACTCGTGCTCTATGGTTCCTAGTTGTCTAGGCCGCGGTTTGCATGGAGGGGCGGGGCACCATGTGCTGCTCAGTGCTGCAGAAACACTAATCTGAGTGGCAGGGAAAGGGGCCCAGCTTGTGTAAGGAGTGCAGGAAGTGTGTTTTGACCTGTAGCGAGGAAGGCACACACCAATGCCACTGAGTGACAAGGGAGGAGAGGCTGAATTTCCATCAGGCTCGGAAGGCTTTTTGGAGGAGGCAGCCTTGGCTTGGGCATAGCCTCACTGGGCTTGAGAGAGGTCTAGGTGAGTCTGAGCCTGCCCCTCCGGGATCATGGGGCCTTTGGATGGTGGCGGGAGGTGTTTGGGGTCTCTCCTCAAACACCAGGGAATGTGTGTGTTGGGGAAAACCTTCTCTAGCGATCCCAGTGCTGGGGGAATGGAGGGTCCTTCTCCGTGTGCAACCAAGTGCTCCAGGACGGGAAGTTCCAATGGGTTCCCTTGTTCGAAGAAAGGAAACAGAATTGTATGGCAAAGACAGCTTTAGAGGGTGTATTTGTGAGGAAATCTTTGGGTGGATTCTAGGTTACACATTTTATTGATTGATTTTTGAGCAGGTAGTACAGTTATGTTAACTTTAAACTAGAAAGGCTCAAAAGGGTTCCTAGTGAACATGATTGCCCTCCCTGTCCCACCAGGCAACCAGTGTTGTCTGCTACAGTATACATCTCGAGAGATTTTATACATGTGCAAGCAAATATGTACATAATACGGTGCATATATATGCCTTGCCAGGCAGGTAAGTAAAAGGGACCAGGGGCATTAGGGGACTAGGGCTTTTGGGCCCACTAGGATTGTAAGTCCCTGTAGCCCCATCTTTCTTTCCAGGTCAACTGGTTATTGAGGAGAAATCAGTAACATGGATTTTTAGGTGAAACATCTTGATTGTAAATGAGGACAACTAATTCATTAAAAAGAAGCATACACCCTCTTGGACATTTATCCCAGAGAAATGAAAACTAATGTTCACACAAACACCTGTACATAAAACGTTCATAGCAGCTTTATTTATAATAAGCAAAACTGGACACAGCACAGAGGTCCTTCAATGTGGCACATCCATACCATGAAATATTATTCAGCAATTAAAAAGGAATAAACCACCAGTCACAGTGGCTCAGGCCTGGAGTCCCAGCTACTCGGGAGGCTGAGGTGGGAGGATCACTCAAGCCCAGGAGTTGGAGGCTGCAGTGAGCTGTGATCACACCACTGCACTCCAGCCTGAGCAACAGGGCAACCAGAGTAAGACCCCTCTCTTAAAAAATAAAAATAAAAAATGAACATTGATACATACAGGTGAGATGACTCTCCAGGAAATTATGCTGAGTGGAAAAAAACAACCACAAAAAGGTTACATAGTGTATAATTGCTTTTATGTAATATTCTCAAAATGGCAAAATTATAGAAGTATAGAAGTACGGAACAAATGAGTGAGGGCAGGGTGGGGGCGGGGGGTGATGTGGCTACAAAAGAGCAACGCGAGGGCTCCTTGTGGGCATGGAAATGCTCTGTGGCTTGACTGCATCCGCGTCTCATTTCTGGTTGTGACATTGTCCCACGGTTTTGGGTAAATGGGGTAAAGGGTATGTAGAATCCCTCTGTATTGTTTATGACAACTGTATGTGAATCTATAATCATCTCAAAAAAAGTTTCATTACACAAACAAAAAAGCAATCATACAAACAGGCCTAACAAAACACATCTGAGTGGACGCAGCTTGCTAACCACCTGTGCTTCAGGTGACTTAAGGCAATCAGGACATTTTCCCAGCAAAAAACCAGTGGAAAACAACAAAACGATGGGTAAAACATTTTCCCATTTCAGGTTTTCTCCCTTTACGTTGTCCTTCAATTTGTCTCCCTACCCCAATCTCAGTTTTCTGCAAACCTGGTAAGGGATGGTGTCTGGAATGGGGCCAGGGATCCATGGGTGGGGGCCCCCCCACCTTGTCTGTGTGGTCTGTTTCCACTCCCTGCCACTGGGCCCCCTTCTCTGGGTGTCAGTGCTTTATCTGATATGCAGGGAGGTGGCAGTGGACGATGGCCTGAGCTGACCATCCTGCCCCAGGCACAGAGACCCTCTGGGATGGAAGAGACCACAGACTTGTGTGAGACACTTGTCTACCGATAAAGAGAGAGAGGAAACTGTTTCCTTGTGACTTACACCAAGCAGTGCCTCCCAAACATCTGACACCTCCTACCACCCTAAATTTTTTTTACAATATCTGAGTACCACCTGTACTGTTATATCCTATTTGTCTTTAAATCAAAGTGTTTACATATATTTATTGAAGATGTCTGCTTCTGTAAATAGAAAACCAGTATCAGTCACCCAAATAGAAGTAGCCATAAACTAAATACAACGGAACAAAGGAATGCCGTCAAGTTACATGTAGATACTGTTTTCTGCTAAAGACTCAGAGCCCAAAGTGTGCTCTCAGGGCCTTCAGTGAGAAGATGGCCAAGCACAAGACTGTGTCAGAGACACAAACACGCCAACATGGACCTTTATCCGTGAGCATACAAGGATTGAGAGAGAATTTTAAAGGCAATTAACTTTTTCCAAGCCTGTCTACCATCTTTTTGTTACAGTAATTTTTAAGACTAATTTTACAGCAGAGAACCTCGAAGAGTCACAAAAGTAAACAGACTAGTATAACGAGGCCCCATGACAGGCCAGGCCTGTGGCCGCAATCCACAGCCAATTCTGCCCCTCCCGGCCACTCCAGACCCACCCCCAACCCGTCTAATTTTGAAACAAATCCAAGACATCCTATCATTTCATCTATATTCCAATATAGAGATAAGTTCTAAGAGATACTTATACTGTATTATAGATACAATATAACCGTCATACTATTATCCCACCTAAAAAATTAATAATAATTCCTTAGTCATAAAATAGCCCGAGTTCGCATTGCCACCTGTCCCATGCATGCTATAATATCCTTTTACAGTTTGTGTTTTAAGCATCAGAAAATGAGGCTCACACATTGCAATTGATTGAAATGCTTTTTAAGTCTCTTTCAATCTGTAGGTTCCCTCCTCCATGCCTCTTTCCCCTTGCATTTACGCGTTGCCCCTTTATCTCTGGAACAGACACTTGCGTTTTGAAACATCCCCAAGCTGAGTCATGCATTGCTTGGACCACTCACACCAGCCGCTGGCACATAGTATTTTATCTAGGCACTGCCACCGCAGCAATGGCAAGAGTCTGTCCCCAGCCTTCAGTCAAGGCCCTGGAAACCTAGGAAAGGGCCCCACCGCGGACCTTCAGCATCATCTCTAAGCTGGAAGCCTTGGAAAGTAAAGAAGAGAAACACCAGGAGCAGTGGAATGGCTTCCACCTTTGAAAAGTGGTTTCCAAAACCTCAACATACTCAAGATAATGGCACCATTTAATTACAGAAATTGCTGCTTTGTATCAATGCCCAGACACGTCTCCTGCTCATGGGATCCAGTGTGTGTGTGTGTGTGTGTGTGTGTGTGTGTGTGTTTACTCTTCCTCAGGACGTTTTTCTCACACTTGCCACGTTCGTCCTCCGCCACAATCAGTGACCATTTGCTTCGGCCGTTAGCTTCCTGTGGGCTTTCCTCACCTGCGTCTCCAGAGGGTGACGGCTGCAGAATAAGGGGTCGCAGCCAGCTCGTCACACCTCCGGGCCTCCTTCGAAGCCCAGGCAGACGTGTGTTATCCCAGCTGCCCAAACCCGATTCTATCAGACCTCGCCAGACACATGAGGGGGTCCTTGGACATCTCCAGGCCACCAAACCCAAAAAAGAGCAGGGTCCCTACTCCTTACTTTCCAGAACTGCCCCAGCCCACCAAACAGCGCAGTCTCTTTTTGTGATGGTTGTTTCACGTGTCAACTTGACTGGGCTAAGGGACACCTAGAGAACTGGTAAAACACGGTTTCTGGATGTGTCTGTGGGGATGTTTCTGGAAGAGATTAGCATTTGAATCAGACGGAGTGGAGAGGATCGGCACCCTCACCCATGTGGATAGACATAATCCAATCCATCGAGGGCCTGATGAGAACAAAAATGTAGAGGAAGGCGATTTGCTCTCTGCTTGCGCTGGGCCACCCGTCTTCTCCTGCCCTTGGACTCGGGAGCTCCTGACTCTCAGGCCCTGGGACTCTGGAACTTACACTGGCACGGCCAGCTCCGCACCACGTCCCCAGACTCTCAGGCCTTTGCGCTCCACTGGGAGGTACCCCTCAACTCCCCTGGTTCTCGGGCCTTCAGACCTGGCCTGAATTACATCCCTGGCTTCCTTGGGCCTCCAGCTTGCAGACAGCGGACTGTGGGACTCCTCAACCTTCATAGCTACATGAACCAATTCCCATAATATCTCCCTATCTGTCTGTCTGTCTGCCTCTCTCTCCACACACGTGCACCTCCTCTTGTTTCTGTTTCTCTGGAGAACCTGACTAATACATACACTTCTGTCGTCTCGGATCTCCACCCTGGTACTAGTGTGGTCAGCACAGGTCATCACACACCCTGCGGCGGGCCAGCCCCCACAGCCTCCCAGGCGCCTTCGGCAGAGCATCCAAACCCTTGCCCTTGTCCCCAGGCCCTCTCACCTCTACCTCCCACCTTTACTCCTTTGCCTGACCCCACCTGGGTGGTTCACACCTCCAGTGGTGCACCTAGCAAATTTGACCCCCTAGGGAGGATCGTTTTTTAACTTTTCAGTAACAAACATTAAATGTAATATAATAATGCCTAGAAAAAAATAACATTTCCTTTTGTTAAACTTTCTTTTGTTTTTCTGTGGGTTTTTTTTGGTTTTGGTTTGGTTTTTTGGAGTCAGGGTCACACTCTGTTGCCCAGGCTAGGGTGCGGTGGCATTGTTATATATTACTGCAACTTCAAACTCCTGGGCTCAAGTGATCCTTCTGCTTTAGCCTCCCAAGCAGCTGGGACTACAGTCACGCACCACCACGCCTGGCTAATTTTTAAATTTTTTTGTAGAGATGGAGTCTCACTATGTTGCTCAGGCTGGTCTCAAACTCCTGGCTTCAAGTGATCCTCCTGCCTCAGCCTCCCAAAGTGCTAGATTACGGGCATGAGCCATCGTACCCAGCCTGTTAAACTTTCTATATATAAGCAAGCCAGAAAAGTTTTCAAATGAAAAATAAAGTAAACATTACAGCCAAGAAAGGAAGAGGTAGTGGCATAATATTTCTAAGTTACATTAATGTTATTTTTTTTAGAAACTTAACCTACCTACTGGCCTGTTGCAATAATAAATAACATTAGAGTGTACTGACCATTAAATAGTAATAACAATAAAAAGGAAGGAATTTCAATTTTTAGGCTAATATGCAAATTCAGTAAAATAGTTCATGTATAAGGTAAGAGTTGCACTTACCAAACCAAAATATTACCTCTAGCAGTTCACACTCTGTTTCACTTTATAAAATTTAAATCAAATAAGAATTACAAGTTGTGCTGCCGGGCGCGGTGGCTCACGCCTGTAATCCTAGCAATCTGGGAGGCCGAGGCGGGTGGATCGTTCTGAGCTCAGGAGTTCGAGACCAGCCTGAGCAAGAGCGAGACCCCTTCTCTACCAAAAATAGAAAGAAATTAATCGGACAGCTAAAAATATATATAGAAAAAATTAGCTGGGCATGGTAGCACATGCCTGTAGTCCCAGCTTCTCGGGAGGCTGAGACAGTCGATCGCTCGAGCCCGGGAGTTTGAGGTTGCTGTGAGCTAGGCTGACACCATGGCACTCACCCCAGGCAACAGAGTGAGACTCTGTCTCAAAAAAAAAAAAAAAAGAATTACAAGTTGTCACATAGAATAGCTGCATAGCAGTAAAGCAGTCACTCAAGTTCTTTGTCTTTACAATCACTGCACCTTCACTGGTTATTTCGATCTACCGTAAACACAGGAGCGTGTAATACCACAGGGGCTGGAGACAAGAACTGTCCCTGAAGCAAGGTCGAATGATTCCACAACGTTACAAACTTACTCTGGAAACAAACATATGCCCAAAATCCACATGTATGGGGGGCAGACGTGTAACTGGAGTTCTCTAAATGAACATCCATGTAGAACACATTGTTCATTAAAGCATAAGTTTTTTTAACGGTTATTTTAAAGTTTATATGTTACTAAAATTCAACAGCGCAAAGGCGACAAAGTAAAAATAGATAAATTGAACTACATCAAATGTAAAAGCATCTGTGCACCAAAGTACACAATCAAACAGTGAAAAGGCAACCTGCAGGATGGGAGAAAGTATTTGCAAATCATATATCTGATAAGGAGCTAATATCCGGAATATATGAAGAACTCCTGCACCTCAATGACAACAAAACCAATAACCCAATCAAAACAATGGGCAAAGGACTTGAACAGACATTTCTCCAAAGCAGGTATAAAAATGGCCAAACACATGAAAAGATGTGTTTTCATCATTAATGTTCAACATCATTAATTATTGGGGAAATTCAAATAAAAAACTAGAATATGAGGTATCACCTCACACTTATCAGTATGGCATATATATATATGTATATATATTTATATATGTGTGTATATATTAATATATGTACACACCCAGAAAAAAGCCCACAAAAACAGATAACAAGACGTGTAGAAACTGGAACCCTCGCACACTGTTGGAGGTAATGTAAAATGGTGTAGCCGCCATTGAAAACGGTATGGGTCTTCCTCAAAAATTAAATGTAGAATTACCATATGATCCAGCAATCCCACTTCTGGGTATACACGCAAAAGAATTGAAAGCCATAATCTTGAAGAGACACTGCACTCCCATATTTGTGTAGCAGGATTCACAATGGCCAAGAGGTGGAAGCAACACAGGTGTCCATCGAGATGAAATGCGATCTACACACAATGGAATGTCACTCAGTCTTCAAAAGGCAGGAAATTCTGACACGTGCTACCACACGCAAAAAGACAAATGCTGTATAATTCCACTTGTATGAGGTCCCCGGAGCGGTCACATCCACAGAGACAGCAAGCGGAATGGCGGGCGCCGGGGGCTGGGATGAGGGAGGAATGGGAGCTGCCGTTTAATAGGTACAGAGTTTCAGTTTCGCAAGATGAAAAGGTCTGGAAATTGGTTGCAAAACAATGTAAATGTAACAATACTGAACTGTACACTAAGAAAATGGTTAAAATGGTGAATGTTACCACAATAAAAAACATTAAGAAAGAAAATCCTTAGCAGTAGCCACAGCAATTCTTTAGAACTTAGACCCACAGGAGTTTCTCCCAGGAATGTGTGTTCCATCTCTGACATTGATTAATATCGCCTGTGTGTGGTGATGATAAAACCAGACCACCTTCAGTCCATTTTTGTTACTATTTTCAAATTCTCTACAGACAGTGCCCCTCTTGCTAAGCCTGTGCCTTGCGCAGACAGCTCTCCCTGCCCCCACCTGGACGTGCTCACGCCGACGCCCTTCGAATGCTGCCCGGCTCCTGGTTCTGTGTGGTCCTCAGAGCGTTACTGCGTTACATTCTCATCCAGAACATGCAGATCACAGAGATGGGACAAGGATCCAGTTAATAATGCAGGCAGAGTGCTTAGGACAGTGCTTAGAACAGTGTATATTCAAGTATTCTTCGCTAAGAGTCCCAGCTCCCACTATTCATTGTCAGACAAAACACCTTTTTGGATTTCTTTAATTTGAATTTTTGCCAATATCTAAAAATCAGGGTATTTATGCCAGATCTGGATTTATAGTTTCTTTGAACAGTCAGAAGCTCTGGCAACTCTGGGCCCATGTTCCCCCATGGCAGTGATATACTGGAGATGGCTGGCAGCTGCCTATTTTAAAAAGGTATGTGATCTCTCCGGGTCGCCACCGTCCCCACCGCTCCCTATTAACTCCCGGCCAGCTTGAATCATGCCATTACTTGCTAGTCTGGTAGGCCTCTGAGTGTGGGTCCTGTTCAAGATCAGTCTATAGCTTATCCCCATATCCTAGTCCCCAGATCTGCCTTTGAGGTGAATTAAATAAAAATCACTTCCTCTCTCAGAGACTGAGTTTTCTGGACTGACAAATGAGACCAACAGTTTCTACTTCACAGAGGGTACTGAAAATATTAAAGGATGTATTTAATATAAAAGTAGTTTATATTAAAGTAGAGGACTCTTCCAATATAAAGAATTATTGATTCTGATTAAGATGGGACCAGAATATTCTACTCATTTCATTCTTCTGAGTGTAGTCCTTTCATCCTGAATAAGCATGTCTACAACAGAGTGTACATCACACATAAATAAAAATTCATGCCAGGCAGCACAAGACATGCTAGGAGACTTCCATTTCACTCACAGCCTCGCCAACACTATGCTCAAGAAGAACTTTGGGTTTTCCAGAATACTCCGTTATGTTCACTGAAGGAGGCAGCCACCGTTTTTGTTCTGTCGATCTCACAGCTTTCCGACGGTCTGCCCTAGGCTTGAGACTTCCTGCCAGGGCAGGTGACTTCCTGTGAGATCCCCCAGGCTTCTGCGCATCCCAAGGAGCAGGCTTACTTAAGCAGGATTACTTAAGTAGACTTTAATTAATCATTTAAACGATCAGCCAGGTACATTGAGCTAAATGGTTGACAGTATCTCAATATTTACACCATAAAAGTACATGTGAGACTGTGTTAAACTGTAATGTTTTTTAAACTATAACCTGGCTTAGTTGAATAATTTAGGTTTGGGGGTTTTGCATTCATTAGAATCTTTAATGAGCTCAACTTTTAATTTGTTGGGGAGAGAAGGAGAGAAACCTCTTCCTGCCATTTTTCACACTATGGGCCCTGAATACTTCTCCTTGTATTGAGAAAGGCAGAAATTATCTGGAAATATCTTAGTTTCTCTCCTACCATTATTGGCTCAAGGGTATGGGGGAGAGAAGCTTGTGAGGACAAATCCAAAATCTCTACCGGCTGAAAACTAAAATGAGTTGAATCGGGTGTTGGAGTCAGTTTGTAGAGATCTAAGAAAATAATACTGGGAAGATGGGTAGACATATGAACAGACGATTCCCAGAAGAGGAAATACAAATGGCCAATACACATGCCAAAGTCTGTGCATCCTTCTCAGTAACCAGGGAAATGCAAATTAAACAGCAACAAGCTGTCTTTTCTCACTGATCAGATCGGCAAAACTTTTCAAGTCTGACAGTTTCAAGTCTGGGCAAAGACGGAGGAAAGGTACTCTCTCATGCTGCTGGTGGAAGTGTAAAATTGGTTCAGCCAATTTGGAGAGCTTTTTGGTATGTATGTCTGCGGGCTTTATAGGAAAGCTTTGAGACCAGACATGTTTCGGAATTTTCTTTTTTTTAGCTTGAAAGGTAAAAGGTGCAGATGGTATTTTTACATCACCACTCCCAATGGGTTCAGGAGCCTCATCCAATTGTTAACACACTGATTTTTCTGCAGTGAAATGAATATTCACATAAATTGGATAAATATAGATTTTAAATAGCCTCGGCTCATTTTAGGTCAGTTTTCACTGCCAAAGGACTTTGTTACAAACTTTTGGGAAAAGCGGTTTTAGAGATTTTTGGATTTCAGAATGGTGGAGAGGGATCTTGGATTTGTACATAGTAAACTCTATGACCTAGCAATTCATCTCTTAAGTACATTCCTTAGAATAGTGGGATTTGTACTTTTCTGAGCACCATCCAGAGTAAGAAATACCATTCACATGCAGTCCGATCCACACAGACATTTATGGAACTGCAAAAAAGTTTCATGAAGCAATATTTTCTCTTCCTCTGGGTGGTCACTCTATCTTCTATATTTCAGTTTTTGAGTATTTACCATGTGCCAGACATAGTTCTAAGCACTTTTTCTATATTTCATTTTTTAAGAGTTGCTGGATTACAACTAAACAACATGAAAGACAAATAACCCAATTAAAAAATGGGAAAAGGATCTGAATAGACATTTTTCCGAAGAAGATAAGTGGTCAATAAACACACAGAAAGATGTCTTACATCATTAGCCATCAGGGAAACGCAAATTGAAACCGCAATAAATACCCTTCACGCCTACTAGGGTGGCTATAACTTTTATAAAAAGACAGACAATAACAAGTGTCCACAAGAATATGGAGAAATCTGAGCCCTCGGACACTGTTGGTGGTGGGTAGAACGGCGCTGCCGCTTCGGAAAGCAGTTTTGCAGCTCCTCAAAAAGTCAACCACAGAGTTACTGAATAATCCAACAATTCCACTCCCAAGTTTATACCAAAGAGAAATAAAAATATACATCGGCACAAAAACTTGCACATGAATGTTCATAGTGGCAGTATTCGTAACAGCCAAAAAGCAGAAACAACTCAATTATCCATCAGCTGAGCAAGGGATGAACAGGATGGTGTGGCCACACAGTGGAATATCGTCTGATAATAAAAAGGAAGAAAGTACTGATAGATGCTACACATGGATGAACTGGAAAACATTACGCTCGGTGAAAGAAAGCAGTCAAAAAAGGACAAATATCGTGTGATTCCATATGTGTGAAATGTCCGGAACAGGCAAGTCTGTAGAAACAGAAGGTAGATTAGAGATGGCCTGGGGCTGGGGCGGGGGAGTGGAGAGCAGGGACCGGGAAAGACTGCTAATGGTTACCAGGTTGTTTTTTGGGGTGATGAGAATTTTCTAAAATCAGACTGTGGCAATGGCTGCACAACTCTGTGAGTATACTAAACCCACCGAACTGGACACTTTAAATCAGCGAGTTCTATGATCTGCGAAATATATCTCAGCAAAGCTGTGAAACAATTTGGTTGGAAGCCCTTACATTGATTTCTCAACACATAACAGGTTATGACCCACAGTCTGACAATTTGAGAGATTATTACACATTTGTACAGATGTGAGGATGGATATTTATGACAAGATTTTCTGTGAATGTGAACAAATCAGAAGCATCTCTAATTTTACTAAGTCAGAAAATGGATAAACGAACCATGGTATCTTCATGGGATTAAATACTATATAACAGTTTAAAAGGATGAAGCAAATCTATAGATCAACATGATTCAATCACAAAATCATAGCATTTCATGAAAAAAGCCTGTCATAAGGATGTATTCGGGATTTCTGATGCTGTTAATATGCTGTTTCTTAACCTGAGTGGTAGTTTCATGAGTGTTCACTGTGTAGCCCTTTGTAAAACTGAACTCTTTTCTATGTCTTTGTAATTTATAATTAACTTCATTTAAAAAAACAAAAGGAAATATGGAATATTATATATAGCATGATGCTGTATATACAAACTTCACGAACACTCTCACTGATCAGATTGGCAACACTTTTCAAGTCTGACAATTTCAAGTCTGAGCAATCTATCCTTGGTACTCATACTGGTCCTGTGTTTACCACTGGTGCTGCATCTGTCTGGTCAGGAAAGCAGAAGTCATTCCAGCTGTATCAAGCAGAAAGGTGTTTCGCCGAGGAACAAAAGGGAAAGAGAATATTACCCAGACACCAGGGGCTGCTGCTGCCCCTGAACTGAAGCCAGGACCTCACACTCACTGCCGACCTGCCGGAGGCCCAGCGCCTGATCGTGAGCACGGGAGCCCGTGCTCCTCCTGCTGCTGCTGGGAGCACCGCCCATCTGCCAGAGAGGATGCCATGGCAGAAAAATAGCTTCTCTCTTCCTCCCGCCTTGCAATCTCCCACTAGTGCCTCCCGGAAACCAGCAGGCAAGGAAATCAGGGCAGATGTAGTTCGGGGGTTTCTGGCCCCAGGTGATACAGCAGCAAGCAGGGAATGGTGGGAACAGAGCTGAGAGCTGACAGAACCTACATATTGTTTACACAGCAAGAATTCCCACCCGAGTCATGACAGTGATTACAGCCAACTTCGTAAAGACTGATTTATTTAAAAAGTCAAAGCAAGTACAATAATAATTGTGCTTGATTCTGAGTCTGGGAACAACAGGTATTTAATTTGTTCTTTTTTTTTTTTTGAGATAGGGTCTCACTCTGTCCCCCAGGCTAGAGTGCAGTGGTGTTATCATAGCTCACTGCAGCCTCCAACTCCTGGGCTCAAGTGAGCCTCTTGCCTCAGCCTCCCAAGTAGCTGGGACTACAGGCATGTGCCACCACGCCGGGCTAAGATAGAGATGGGTCTCACTCTTGCTCAGGCCGGTCTCAAACTTCTGACCTCGGTGATCCTCCAGCCTCAGCCTCCCAGAGTGCTAGGATTACAGGTGTGAGCCACCATGCCTAGCCTGATTTATTTTTAGGTATATTTTTTCATATCTCTTTAAATTCTAAAAATCTAAAGATAAATTCTAAATATTTAATAAAAAAGGAACTCACTGAAAAGAGAATAAACCAACAGGCTAATTGTTGTTGTGTTAGAGTGGTAAACCTAGGAAATCTTTTCTCCTCTTCTTTTAAATTTTCCAAATTTTCTTTGACAGTGTGTTAAATTTATAGTGAAACTTTATAATAGGGATGCTGTTACTTTTTGCCTAATTTTACATGAATGCTATAGTTTAGAGGAAATGTCATGCAAAGAAGATAATTTTAAGCTCTTGTAACTATGTGAAACATTAGCTTTAAAGACTTGTTAACCCAGACAGCATACTTTAAAAAGAAAAGGGAAACCGTGGCAAAGTCGGTAGATGCTTATTCACCATAGGTGTTTGCTGAGCACCTTGGTAAGCTAGGCTCTGGAAATACAGAGATGGAGGAAACGTGCCTCAGGTGGTTTACAGTCTAGGGGGAAGACTGACAACCAAACGAGGCTATGTGTGGGGCATGGAACAGCAAAGAAGCTTGTTTCTGCCTCATACAATTTTTGTAAGGCTTGGATTTTTGCAAGAACATGTTTAATTGTTGTAAACAACAAGAAAGTAAAGTTTAAAGTAACAAAGTGCAAGCTACTCTACAATGTGATACATGCAGAACGTGCTGGGAGTCCATTAGACATCCCCTGCCCCAGGGGGTGGGAGCGAGGGAAAGTATCCCAAAGGGTGCTTCTAAAGCAAGAAGCCTGAACATCTTCCACCAAGTGATGAACTCTTTACAGATTGTAATTGTTTTTCTAATATGAATTTCTAGATGGTAAAGCCAACCCCATTTTACAGATCTGGAAAGTGAGCCTCGGAGAAGGAAAGTGACTTCCAAAAGGTCACACAACCACGTGGATGATAGAGTAGGAATTCAAACCCAACTCTCCTGGTATCCAGCCACTGCTAAGGAGAGTCCCAATGACATTTTTAAAAAAATAAAATTATAATTCTTTTCCTGTTTTCATTCTCACTTCGAGTTTGAGATGTCATTTTCCGTAAACACAGAAACTGGACCCCTCTGTATTATCTCTTCTACACTAATTAGTCTCAGTTTTATTTTGCTAGGCTCACTCAGGGACACAGCAGCGCAGGATATTAGTCATTAAAAGAATAATTAAATAAAAATTTGTCCTGAGAATTGCTGTGAAGGGTATGCTGTTCTCAAATGCTAGTCTGATCCCCGAGGTGGGATGAGATGTCTGCCTGTCACAGAACTGAGAGTGTCTTTCAGCAAAAATGGGCTACATTTGGATGCTAAGGAGCTGATGCCCTGAAAAGCTTTAACTTTAAAGATCGGATTATTTTCCTCCCAGGCAGAAGAAAATTACACCCTCTGTGTGCATTCAGACCAATGACCAGAAATGTATGGCTCGTGAGCAATAATCTTTTTTTAAAAAAATGATAGATTAGGATGACCATAGTAGCTTCTTGAAGAGTGCCCATTTAATACCTGGTTTGAACATAAAATTAATGATAGGTTTTGACTTTGGGTAAAGTTGTTGTCTGACTTCATTGTTGAGCACCTCCAGACAAAGGGCTCATTACCATCTCAGCGTGCCTGGCCACTCATTCTGCCCTGTGTCCATCCAGAATCTGTCTTCCCATAGCTTCTCTCCATCCATCGGTCTAAATTCTACCCTTGGGAGCACCACACAGGAGCAGCCTGGTCACCACCCTCTCTGCAGTGCTGGGCCTTTGAAAGCTTGACGCAGGCATATGGTGAAAGCATGTGCCGGGACACGTCCTGGCGGTTTCCTTCCCTGGCAGAGAGACCTTGACCAAGCAACCTCAACTTCCTTCTTGTCCTTAGCGAGTTGATTATGCACCTTTGTTTCTGATATAACTGTTGAGAGCTGTATTAGTCATTAGCCAGAAAAACAGAACCTGTGTGTGTGTGTGTGTGTGTGTGTGTGTGCGTGTGTGTGTCTATGTATAGTTATGTGATGCATAGTGACATTTCAATCAACAATGGACTGCATATATGATGGGGGTCCCATAAGATTGTAATACTGTATTTTTACTGTGACCTTTTCTATGTTTAGCTATGTTCAGATACACAAATACTTGCCATTGTGTTACAACTGCCTACAGTATTCAGTAGAGTCACACGCCGTACAGGTGTGTAGCCCAGGAGCAATGGGCTGTACCGTACAGCCAGGTGTGTAGTAGGCTATGCCATCTAGGTTTGTGTAAGTGCACTCTGTGATGTTCGAAGGACGACATCACCTAACAGCACATTAAGCACGGCATTAAGTGACACGTGACTATATCGAGTGGGGGAGGGGAGAGAGATTGATTCAGTATAAAAGCAATTGGCTCGTGTGAATACGGAGGCCGAGAAGTCCCAGGATCTGCAGTCAGCAAGCTGAAGACCCAGGAGGACCAGTTCCAGACTGAATCCGAAGGCCTGAGAACTGGGAGAGCCAACGGTGTGAGTTCCGGTGTGAGGACAGGAGAGGACCAGTGTCCCGGCCGAAGCAGTCAGGCAGGAGGAGCCACTCTTGCTCAGCCTTGTGTTCCACTCAAGTCTTCAAATGATTGGATGGGGCCACCTACATTAGTGAGGGCATCTGCTTTACTCAGTCTACAGGCTCAAATGTCCATCTCATCCAGAAACACCCTCACAGACACACCCAAAATAATGCTGGCCCTAATGTCTGGGCACTCTGTGGCCCAGTAGAGTTGACACACACAACTAACCATCAAAAGAGCCACCGTTTTCCTCTAAGCACTGCTTCCTGGCTT
Organism: Indri indri; assembly: GCA_004363605.1. Taxonomy (NCBI): domain Eukaryota; kingdom Metazoa; phylum Chordata; class Mammalia; order Primates; family Indriidae; genus Indri; species Indri indri. The sequence continues at coordinate 25,607 of RJWJ010000890.1, forward strand.
CCCGCAGATGTGGAAATGCTGCGTTTTCACTATCATTCAGTTCAAAGTATTTTCAAATTTCCCTTGTGGCTTTGTTTTTTTTTATTCGTTTCTTATTTAAAAGTGGATTGTTTGATTTTCAAATATTTGGAGGATTTTGTGAATAGCTTTCCAATTTTATTTTCAACTGTGGTAAAATACACATAACATGACATTTACCATCTTAACCAATTTTTTTAGGAGATGGAGGTTTCGCTCTGTTGCCCAGGCTGGAGCGCAGGGGCGTGATCGTAGTGTACCACAGCCCTGAACTCCCGCACTCTAGTGATCCTCCTGCCTCAGCCTCCTGAGCAGCTGGGACCACAGGCACGGGTCACTGCGCCTGGGCCATCATAACCTTTTGTGAGTGCACAGCTCAGTAGCATTAAGCACATCCACACTGCTGTGCAACTAACACCACCATCTGCTTCCGTAATTCTGTCATCTTCCCAAACTGAAACTCAGTCCCCAATAAACACTAACCCCCATCCACCTTCCCTTAGCCCTTGGCGCCCACCACTCTACTTTCTGTCTTTATAAATTTAACTACTCTAGGGACCTCATCTAGGGAATTATACAGTCTTAGTCCTTTTGTGATTGGCTTATTTCACTTAGCATAATGTCCTCGAAGTTTACCCATGTGGTGGCATGTGTCAGAATTTCCTTCCTTTTATTCATTGTATGGATAGACCACATTTTGTTTATCCATTTCTCAGTTGATGGACACTTAGGTTGCTTCCACATTTTGGCTATTATGAGTAATGCTGCTATGAACATGGTTGTACAATTATTTTTTAGGGACCCTGCTTTCAATTCTTTTGGATACAAAGCCAAAGTGCTGGGATTTCCCCTCTCTTTTTAACGGGCTAGCAAAACCCTGGCACAAAACTGTAACAAAGACATTACAAGAATAGAAATTTACAGATCAATATCTCTCTTGAACAGAAAAATCCTTAACAAAATATTAGGAAATACAATCTGGTAATGTGTAAGAATATTATACTCTATGACCAGGTAGGGTTTATCTTAGGAATGCAAGATTGGTTTACCGTTCAAAACTCATTCAATATATATTGTC